>QYTT01093391.1:29792-40024 GCA_006980735.1 Dasypogon diadema
TGCTCTTCCGATCTTAGTATGCGTTTGTTCGGAAACGCTCCATCTATTATATTATGGTGTCTATGATGATACCTTACCTATCCACACATCACCGAGATAAATGACCTAAAGGCAGCATGTCATTGAAATTTTCAACTCAAAAGTATCGCAAAATTTTGCCTTATATTTTCTTTGTTTCTCTCAAAATTTTGAGTATGAAGAAATATATGGTAATATGAGACACATAGTGTCCTTTGCATACTCGAAATAACGAGAAAATTCCAATTCAAAATCTGTTGTTCTGTTCTGTTTTTTGTTTTTGAAGTATCTCTATTGATGGAGATGGGCAAAAGAAGTAACTTTTAGGCCATTGCCATTTACTCTGCAAACTACATATTTATGGACATCAATTCTAAGGAGCTGCGAAACTTTTAAGTGTGCACGTATAAGTGAACTCGAAAGTTGTGCCTTTTTGAGGTGAAAGTGCTCTCTTCTTATTGATTTCTTCTCAGGCGCATATATGTTATGTACTAAGAAAGATTTGAAATAGTATCAAGGGCACGAGGACCATTCTCAAGACCCTTTCAATGCGACAATCAACATCAATAGTCAATGAAATTCAACATTGCTAACAGACAAGTGACTAATTAACATAGAATCCAGGATATCACGCACATAAACACCTCTTTTATTAGGTTGAACGCATCTAAGAATATTATATCTTTGCAATGAAACACATGAAAGGTATCATCATTCAATCAGGTTTCATTAAACAGACTTGCTGCACTGGCGATCCAGAAAACAAATCTTACAGCCCCTCAATTCTTTCTTTAATGCTATGGGAGTTCAAGGAACATATATTAAAGCTATCCTTACGTTTGCAAAAAATCTTTCATCTCCTAGAAGAAGGATTTGGAGTAGTTTCACCATGCAAACTCCTACTGGATTTTAGATGAAAGGAAGTATGTTGGTTAAAAACCTCGACACTTTTTATTAGCCACCCAAAAAGCAGTTTTCAAGAGCTTCAGAAAAACGGTGTGCTCTTTTACTTACAATTATAACGTATCCAAAAACTTATTGTGGGTTTTTTTTTAAATTTTTTAGCACGAACAATAGACGGATTCACTATTTTATAAGGTTTAAAATATGATTTTCCCAATCAGACAAATCAGATCAGCAAAATTGCCCTAACCACTGGCACCTAAATAAATCACCGTGTCCTTTGCTGGAATCGATCGCACTTCAGAGTCTAAATATTGACTATTTAAATCGGTGCGTCAATTTGGTCTTTTAATTCTTACGCCGGTAGTCATGTTGGTTGAAATGTAACTTTGCAGATGTAATATCCCAAATAAGAACACAAATAAATGCATTCTTTATTGACAATCCAAAGTCTGCGTTTCTGATCTGGTAGCGTACAATTAGTGCTGTTTTTGCTGCAAGATACCACAGCAAATTTGCTACTCACTGAACGCAGGTTGGATTTCTAAGAAGGGCACGGTGATTTACTTCGATATCAGTGTTTAAGGCAATTCTAGTGACGACAATTGTACTTATGAAACCACTGGGATGATGTTGCACAGCATAATTTCATGTAAAAAATTGTGGATTAATATCTGCCAGGTTATAATTCCCAACCTTCTCTTCTCCAAAATTTACTTCCGTCTATGCTGTGTTGTGTGCATCATGTGGTTGTCCCCTAAGCTTACACAGTTCATGGGCGTAGCAGTACCAGTTCTAACTAAGCAACTAAACAAGCTTTAAATATGCAAATAAAATAGGATCAAGGAGCAGATCCATACCAAAATTCTCAGAAAATGTTAATGTTGACCAATTTGAAACAATGTAAGAAAATTCTCAGGAAAATAGATACATATAGATAAATAAAATGTCCAGACAAATATTCAAAGTTTAACTCCAATTCTCTCTCTATATAAATTTATAGGATTTAATAATATTCATGATCACTTTTACAGTTGATGACTGCATAGAAGCGCTTATTAAATATTTGGAATTTTATGGAAGTGATGTCTTGAACGAAGAACCCGTAAAGGCTGGTTCCACGAATCCATCTGATGCATCTCAAGGTGCAAGCACCAATAATGATGCTGAAGCAAATGCTGAAATTGTTCCAGAAGGGACTTTGCCAACAACAGACAATTTTATGTCTGGAAGTTCTTGGCCTGATGACAATATGATTACCGAAAATGGGGAAGGTGCTGCATCACCACAAGATTCATCCACCGACGACAACAGTCAACAAGTGAAATTGTTGGGTGCAATACCAAAGAACTCAAACTCAACAACAAATCACAGTGATACAAGTAATTCGTCTAATTCTAAACCTTATCCGACGATAGATTTTTCAAGTATTTTGCAAAAAGGATTTAAAGAGTTTGTTACAACTTCTAGTTGTACAACAACAACAACAACAACGGCCCTAGCGAAAAAGCGTGAAGCTTCAGAGTCTCCTGAAATCGAAAATGTTCTGAAAAATATAAATGCTGGGTATAAAGTAATGATAATAATGCGAGGAGCACCAGGTTGTGGGAAATCATTCTTAGCTCGTACAATTGTAGATAGAACTGTAAAGGGAGATTACAGGAATCACATTTTTAGTGCAGATGACTACTTTTATGATGTTAATGATAGATACATCTATAGAAAAGAAAAGTTACAAGAAGCACACGAATTCAATCAAAGACGAGTGAGGAAGAGAGCTCTGCACGGTTGGAGTCCTATAATTGTTGATAATACCAACACTAAAATTTGGGAAATGACTCCATATGTAAAATTTGGCGTCAGAAATGGGTACATAATTGAATTAATAGTACCTGACACCGCTTGGTCTCACTCAGCAGGGAAATTAGCAGCGAAAAATAAGCATGGTGTCCCTAAAGAGACAATAGAAAAAATGTTGAGCAATTTCGAACCAATTACTGTGGATGAGTTACTAGCGGTATGTGTCATTTATCATAACTTATATTCTCCAGATATATCATAATAATAAATAATAAAATTTTGCTTATCCTCAATAATCATTTCAGACAAACCACCTGGAGTACACTACATCAATTCCCCAATTACGACACCATCCACCACTTCCAATGTCTGTGGTGTGCGAAGATACTAGAATGGATGCGAGCGAAGAAAACAAGGTGACATGCACTGATACAGCTGACACTCCTTCGACAAACAATTCTGCTTCCTGGGGACAATATGAAGATAATTCCGAAAGTAAAAAAGTGGAAGAGACTAAATGCGATTCAGAACAAAATAACGATATGCCAAAACCAGCAAGAAACATAAACAAAAGAAAGAGGGAGGTTAATTCACCAAGCGATGATTCTGAAGACACGTCCGAGTCTAATCCAGCTGATGATGTTGAATGGAGATCTTTTGAGGAAGAAAGTAACGACTTTTGGAAAACAGGTCAACTGTCTATTAAAAAGAATTCAGCCAAGTTCTCTGCGAATCCCTCAGAACCAAAGCCCCCAAGGAATTTCACAAATTCAGTAGATACTGATGTTAACATTTTTAATATTTTAAAAGAGCAAGTCGGCAGCTTAACGTCAAGTGAGAGGGATGATTCGAATGCCGAGAAAAGTTCGAAGAAAATTGAGAGGCATAGATTCGGATGTAAAAATGAAAGTCGTTCTTTTGCTATGATAAGACAAATATATCCAAACAAGCAAGCCGATGGTCTGTGGGACCTATTTGAAAAGTGCAACGGTGATGTAGATTGGGCGGTGGATATTCTCCTTAAAGATGATTCATG
The DNA here is from genome assembly GCA_006980735.1 of Dasypogon diadema. Taxonomy (NCBI): domain Eukaryota; kingdom Metazoa; phylum Arthropoda; class Insecta; order Diptera; family Asilidae; genus Dasypogon; species Dasypogon diadema. Next base: position 33,550 of record QYTT01093391.1, read on the forward strand.
TGTGGATCAAGAAGCAGCTAGCGGTTTCAATCAAAAAGAGTATTTTTACTGCCGTTGTGATGAAAATGAAGCGGCGAAGACTCCACCTACAGAAGAGAGATCTCAATCTGCATCGCCCACCAATTTCAAATTACCCAAACAAAAATCGAGAAAAGATAAAGACAAAACGCTTTCAGCAGAAATGCTTGAAGCTAAGCAATTAATTGAAAAACAGTTCAAACTGGGTGATCAATATTATTCTAGTCATGTTCGAAAGATTCGTGATCTTCGTCATGGGACTGAAAATGATGTAGTGGATATTGCAGACGTTCAGCCTGAGGAAATTCCTAGCACAAATGAAGAGAAAGACAATGAGGATGACACCTCCTCGTGCACATCATCCGCAGAGAATGATAATGAAATGATTGAAATAAATCTTGGCAATGAATTAATAAATCAGCTGGAAGGAATATTTGGTACAGAATGTGCCCCGAAATACTCAGTTGCGAATTTTAAAACAAACGTATTCATGCCAAAAACCATGGCTAAGCAACTGTATGCCCTGTGGATGGAATCGGTGTATAATCAAATTGAGGAACAGAGGCAAACAGCAATAAAGGAAGATGAGGAGTTCGCCAGAATTTTAGAGGACCCCATGACGTATGAGAAATATCCAAATCCTCCGAATAATTACAAAGAAGTTTTAGATATGGAGTTGGCGTGGAATATATACAAATCGGAATTTGAAGATTGGAGGGATACAACCCCTCGAGACTTGGCTTCTCACTTGACGCAAATGAAGCTCTGTGAAATATTTCCAAATATCGATAAAGACACTTTACTCGAGATATTCGCTGCTCATGGGAATCGATTCACAGATACGGTTGAAGTATTGAAAACTTCATTAAAGGATAACATTGAAGAGCGCATGAAATCCAAAGAAAAAGAACTTTATGAAAAAGTGAAAATAGAAAGTGCAAAATTCATTAACAATCGAAGTGTACAACTAATGGAAAACACTGAAATTAGCTCAAGTCCAACGAAGAAAACTTTAGCACCAGAGGAAGCTAAAAGGCAGGTTCTCAAAGATTTTGAAGAATGTAGAAATCTTGCGGTCCATCACAGTCAATTAAAAGCAGAATGCTTCCAAAAAGCAAAGGAAGCGATACAAAACGGTAGCACAGCTGTAGCTGTTTATTATTCACAAATTGCAAGCCTTCACAAAAACAAGGTGGATATGTACAATCACAAGGCCGCTAACTGTATAATGGAGGTGCACGATTTGAACCAAAATAATCCAGATTTTATAGATTTGCATTATTTACACGTCATGGAGGCTATACAGTGTTTAGACATCTTTATAGATAAGCATATTCATAAGATGAAGAATATGTGTCGATCTTATAAGCATCTTTTTATAATAACTGGCCGAGGTTTGCATAGTGCCAGCGGTGTTTCAACCATAAAAAATAAAGTTAAATCCCGTCTTAAGCAGAGGAATTTAAAGTAAGTATTCTTTTATGCTATGAGACGATTATTGGTGTTAATATTTTCATACAAATTAGGTGGAGTGAAGTAAATCCTGGTCTTCTTAAAGTGAAGGTGTTTTCGGCTTCGAGATATTCAAAGAATGTTTGAAACTAGAAGTAATCGTTTACCAGTTTTCTGGTAGATTGTTTTATATATCAAGACATGATATTTTTAATAAAATAATTGTTTGTATTTTTAAACGTTGTCCCACTCTAAATATTCCTGAATTAACCGATCTTCATAATGTACCCAAAGCTTAGACTCTATTTTTCGAAGTACAGATTTGGTCGGGCAAGAAAAATGTTTTAAGGTTTCGATATTCATATAATTAAAACGAAAAGATCAAGGAGTTTGAGTTACTTTTATTCTTAAATTCTAATTGTGATCATTTTTCCTTTTTATTTTTTATATTAGTCATTAAAATTTCCGTACATTAGTCTAACTTGACTTAAGCTGTGAGTCAAGTATAGGCTTTTAAGTACGTAGTAAGATACAAAACTTTGCTGCCTGCCCAATTCTCTAGTTCAGAAAAGGCCACTCTTCTGTTGTCTGCAAGGACACCGAAACGACGAATTTAATGAGGAGAAGAGTGCGGAAGCTTGGGGCGCTATGGGAGGGCGCCAACCTATGAGCACTAGAGTATGCGTTGTTATTTAGGGCGAACTGAGCCCATAGCGGTGTACAGAGCGTGGCGATATATCTGGGTACCAGGGGTTGAGGCTATTCTACTGGCGGTGAATTGTACTTACGAAGCCATTGGGATGTTGCACAGTTTCCAAAAATTGTGACTCAACATTTATCAGGTTAAAATTTCCCAATCTCCTCTCCCCTAATTTCCTCCCTCAACATTTATCAGGTTAAAATTTCCCAGTCTCCTCTCCCCTAATTTTCTTCCGCATATGCTGTGCTCTATGTATCATAGGGTTGTTCCCTGACAACAGAGTTGTAGGACATTTTATTATTAGCATATGCAAAAAGTGAAAATCCGATCGATTATTCGTGACGTGCAAAGTAAAAGCTTTCTCAAAGAAAGCACGTCAAGAATATTCAGTAGACTATTTGCATATAGCTGCGTTCTAGATGGTGATGTGTAAGGTATATGGGGGAAACCTGACATTCAGTAAATCAAGTGTTCGTGGCCTTTGATTCAAGCTAGTCGTTAATTGTAGTAGCTGTGAACCACGTTATATGAACATTGAACTCCTTCATATATTGCAGCTGGAATTTTTAATAGAGGGTAGGAAGAGTGTCCTTAAAATAATGCATCACCTGAATTTGGTAATTGGACCGAAATGTGCGAACTACGGGACAAGACGTACGTTCATCGGCGAGGCTCGTAGTTCTGAAATATCAAAAGAGGGCCGCATTGGGTGACGAAGGACTCCTTCATCCGTTCAGGAATCTCTACACAAAAAAAAGAGCTACTGTATGGAGCAGAATTACAGATTAATGGTAAGACACGAAAATTTTATAATTTTACTGAATAAACGAGTTAAACTTTAAACCGGTTTTTCTCAAAACAGTGTACACGATATCTCCGACTGTGATTGACGGATTTACTTGAAATTCGGACAAAACATTCATAAAAATAGTACCTTTGGCGTGACCGACGATTTCTTTAATAACATCTTTTGTTTACGAAATATAAATACAATAATACTAGAGACTTTTATCAGGGAAATCGCGAAAAAAATTGAAAAATTTTTACTCGTCAATTTAATTAGGTAAAGTAAAAAGGCGCCGTCACGTCCGTCATAGTAAATACAATGTAGTTTATGATAAAAATTTATTTCTTTATATCAGAACAACTAGGTGGGTTAAATCATGTGCACCATCCGGATGGATCCAAGTGAAAAATAACGTTGGATGTAAACCCTCATATCATCAACAAATATAAACATTTTCTTATACAACTATTTTAAATATATACTTATTAAAATGTGTATTAATAAATATTCGAAAATGAACAGAATCGTATTTACAGTTCTTCTAGAATAAATTCCCAAAATTCCTTTAATTTTGGAGAAGCCACAGTAGAGTAGTGTTTCCCTCCATGTTGCACTTTTCTGATGTCTTCAAGTTTTTATTTTTTTTCTTACTTCAGAAAACTCTTTACTTTTGGATTTTTTGGATATTTTCTACCACCTCTTTTGTGTCTCCTTCCTCATATTTTCAGTGTGTTCAAAAACAGGATATACGCTTCACTCGATACAACTCAATAAAGAAAATTTTTAAGTATTTATTTTTAATGATTCTAAGAATCGGAAAAACTGAGGATAAGTCCAACTCAGCTTGGCCACCAAAAATGGCTTAAAGCTATAATTCAAGGGCTCCTAGACTCACAGACAGTTTAAATAAATTAGAAAAGTAATATTATTATCAATTACTAATACAGGTAGGAAAGACAAACCATTTTGTTTAATATTAATTAAAGTACTCTACGTCGTATCCAATCAGTCAAATATGCCGTTGTTGACATTTGGGAAATTTTTGAAGCATTTTTAATGTACTTAATTCTAGTTGCTTTACTATTAAATAATGGCACTGTACTAAGACCATTTGTTTGGCATACAAAAGTATTTCTGGAATGACGTTAGAGTTTTCCAAAAGTATATAGTATAATATTTTGATTCGTTCCTTAAGTAAACTACTTTTCAACCGTAGATTATAAAATATTAGAGAAAATTGGAGAAGGCTCTTTTTCAGAAGTTTTAAAAGTCCAGCACATTGGAACTAAGACGAACTACGCTGCCAAAAGATTAAAACAGATTTATAAAAGGTAATTTTCGGCATCTCAATATACTGAATGTGATAAAAGTTGCCATGCAGTGAGGAAGAAGTTTTATCATGTCCTGAGGTAAGTACTGTGAAGCGTCTGGAACTTCATCCGAATGTCGTAGGGATTTATGATATAATTTGGTGAGTAATTATCATCCTAGTTAACTTGTAATGGTAACAATCGAATTTTAGTGACCCTCTACCAGGTCGTATTACCCTCATTTTAGAATTAATGGATATGAGTCTTTACGACTATATAAAGAACCGTAAAAGGTGTCTCTCAGAAGTAAAAGTGAAGAATTTCTTATATCAACTTGTGTGCGGCTTGGAACATCTTCATAAGAATAGTATTTTTCATCGCGATGTAAAACCCGAGAACATTCTGCTTAAATTACCAAAGCAAAATAAATTAGGCAGCAAGGCGGTAAGAAAATATGGTATACTTCTGAATAGTTATTAGAGTAATTTTTAACAGACGGAAGTAGTGCAGCTCGCTGACTTGGGTTCAGTATGTAGCGTTTACAAAAGCCAACCACATACGGCTTACATATCAACAAGATGGTATCGGGCACCTGAATGTCTTTTAACTTCCGGATATTATGGACCCAAAATGGATATATGGTCTTTGGGCTGCGTTTATTATGAAATGCTGACTTTGCTACCGCTATTTCCTGGCGACAACGAATTAGACCAACTTCATAAAATACATGAAATTATTGGATCTCCTAGTCCACGAGTTTTAGCGAGATTTAAGCACAGGTGAATAATGTGATTAACTATTTCCATTCCAGACATATTTAGGTTATCCTGTTTGCAAAAATTTTTATAACTTTGGATAAATACTGGGCGATATGGTTATTTGCGTTTTGATTATGGTAGGGATTCTGGAGCCTTCGTGTGTTGTTTTCTAACGGCCGATGCATGTTTGTAATTAGATGAGACTGCCTTTCTTGAGGCTGGATCAGGTGATCTTGCAATGAGTAAACGTATTGTTTTCATTACTCCACGATGACGGTGATGCACACAAGACGATCTCTTTGGTTTCGGATTGATCTGAAATATATTGTGTTTGTACGTTCGGTTATTACTTAAGTACGTAGTGCGGTTCAAGTATTCGCGGCCTAGGGTAGAAGGAGGGGTGGGAGAGGAAAAAGACAGTGGTTATTTATCGATACATTCTCCCTTTATTTCAACAGATTTTTCATATCTTTTAATAAGTGCTTTAATATCATTAAAATAGTAGTCTGAAGATTTGTCTTCAAAATGCTGCCTAATCGCCTCATGGATTTCTTCGTCGGAATTAAACTTCCTTTCCCGCAAATCTGATTTTAATTTGGCAAATAAAAAATTGTTACTTGGAATCAAGTCTGAACTTTAAGGTGGATGATACAATTCCCCGAAGCCGTATTCCTTAACAGTGTTATGATGTTATGTAGCTAATGTAACTTAGCCTTAAGTTGTAGGGCATGCTAATCGGGTAACACCTAAACAAAAAAAGGAAGATGGCCGCCCCTTCCTGTCTGGGTCGTCGAATGGAGTAGTTGGGTCATCCGATCAGCATCCCCCCGAGCTCGTAACCTTATAAGTTATTTTAAAGGAATAAACTTGAATTAAGTCAGATTGAGTCTCGTTTTATTCATAACAAAATGGCGACGAGGTAAATTAATTAAATGGCAGACGATAAAAAGGAACAGATTACGACGGATAAAAAAGTGCACGTGGGCCAACAGCAGATAAGCACAACATCAAAAAACTCAAACAGGATGACACATATAGGTAATATAAATGAATTTGTACCTGGTGACGATTTTGCAGCATATAAAGATCGAGTGCAGCAGTACTTCATTGCAAATGATATTACCGAAGAAAAGAAAACTTCAGTTTTCATTACTATGGTGGGATCGGAGGTATACAAGGTGCTGAAATCTCTGACAGCTCCTGCGTTACCAAGTACAAAAAAATTTGAGGAAATAATTTCCATTTTAGAAAAACATTACGAACCAAAGTTAAATAAACGAGCCGAGCGTTTCAAGTTCCAAAGAGCTAGACAAGAAGAAGGCGAGACAATTAGTGAATTTATTATAAAGCTGAGAAACTTAGCAGAATCATGTAATTTTGGAGACTACATTCCAAACAGCGTATCGAATGCATCACAATTACGGAATCTGGCATTAGAAGATGCATTGAC
>QYTT01093392.1:0-10373 GCA_006980735.1 Dasypogon diadema
CCCCCCCCCTTATCGACGAAACTACTGAGCCTAACATTTTGAAAAAAATGCTGAAAACAGTTCTTTACTTACAGATTACAGGAAAACCTATAAGAAGTCTATGGTCTTAAAATAACATGGTAAATCTCTCAATATTCTGTGTACAAACTTGCACTTGCAATTTGCAATTTTAAGTGGGATAAATTAATTTAGTTACCACAATCAAATTTGGGTCAGATCTAAAAAAAAACATGGCAGATAACATATTCATCGTACAGAGTTCATCTCCACCGAGTTCAACTCGCACTTGTCCGGTTTTTTACGTGCATTTTAACACTGCTTTTTTAAGAAATAACATTTTATACATAAGTTTTCTGTGTTTCTCAGTCTTTTGTGTTTATCTCCATGAATAAAATGTTCATGAATAAAATGTTCATGGTCAAATTATTTTTTTTTAATGTATATAGGAAGACGGAGGAAAAGAATATATTTTTTGTGTTAAATAAAAGACAATTTTGTTATAATTTGTATGCTTAAGTGTTGTCGCCCCTATGTAGGATGTCTTACATATTTCGTCAGCCCATTTAAAATGTTTTAAAAAAATCAATTCACATGTTAACACTTTTCAGGCCAGCACATGGCTTCAAATTTCAAATGTTTTGTAGTACCTGTGGTTTCGAAATTAAAAATCTAGAAAAAATTAATACTTATTCCATGTTCTCAGTGCCAGTAAGAGTAATAATGAGTGATTATGGTACAAAATACCTTTCTAAGAAATGCCTATAAACGTTGATCTAATACAATCGCCTTTTCAAATGTTTGGCTGAATGAAATTTCTTTCAAAATCTTCAGTAACATACTGCTATGTTCATTTTCACTTCATTTCTCATTTATTTATTATTAACAACTCCGTTAAGTAAACTACTTCCAGCTATGTATAAGAAATAATAAAAACCAAATTTAATTCATTTATCAAATTAAAATAAAAACAAATGCAGTTCAAAAGAAAACAAAAGAGAAGATTTCTAGATGTAAACTAAATTTAAACGTAACTCAAAAATTTACTTAATATTGTTACAATTGAATTATCCTTTATGAAATTAAAAATGTTTTCCTTGAATCTGCTGCTGGCACCAATCCTCCTGATCTCTACAGACTAAATTGTTCCACATTCTAATCCTCTGAACAAAAGATTGTCTCCCAATAATGAAATAATTAAAATGTGCCTTATGCACAAGTTGACACCGATTGACAAAAGCTCAGTTTGTTAAATAAGTATACTGGACTTTAATTGAAGGTAGGTTGCGTAGAAAAATCAGGGTTCGAATTTAGAATTGATAAATTAAGAGACATGATCAAATCGCCTAAAATTATAAACGTATCGGACAGCTAAATTAAAAGCTACATTTAAATTTCACAAAATATTTTGCAACCGCTTTCGAAGGGTCCCATAAATTCGAGACACAACACCAGGATAGTCTTATTAAAAATCCCAAAATTCCAAGGTTTTTCAGAGAATCCTTAAGATTCCTTAGAATTCCGTCCAAAAAACAATTCTAGGGAAATCAGAAGTGTCAATTTTGTCTTTATAAATAACAATTGATTCCGTCTTAGCTGCATTAAGCAGTAATTATGTTTTGACCATCGAGATATAGATAGGATATCATCATTCATCCTATATATAGCATCTTCGACTAAGCCACGTATTCTTGAGATTTACAACTGTACATCACATGCATACAGCTTCGAAAAGATAATTGAAAAAGTCGGAAAATAATAAAGAACCCAGAATAGATCTCTGTGAAAAACCACTCATTAATGTTAAAATCACCAACAATTATAACGTGATTATATTTAGCGAAAACTGAAGAAAGAGCCTCATTAAGAAAAATTAAATTGCAAATATCTGGATGCTTGTATATAACTCCAACCAGACACTTAACACATCCTGTAATTATTTTAACAAAAAGGTACTCAGTATTTGTTCCTGGAGAGGACTGAGAAAATATACGACCTAATAACGACTTTCCTAGAAACGTTGTTAAATCACGATAGACGCGGTCCGATCGAAAACGATACGAAAACATTTATAATTTTTAAGGTGCAGGTATACATCACAAATATAGTGATTCAACTGTGTCTCACCGACTATGCTGATAGCATCGACAGAATAGACATTAAAAATATCTTTAAATTCATCAATCTTCGGAAATAGATTCTGAGCATTAAAGTAACATCCCTTAAATCCGCCACGTTGCTTACCGAAAATATTAATAAGGGAGCTGTAATTGATAAGAGCATCAGAATCAAAACCACTTCCATTGGTTGACATTGCAGTAAGTGTTATTAATGATCATACCCCCTCCCCTGTTGGCGTGAGTTCAAATCCTGCACAAAAAATGGCGATTTATATGGGTATCAGTGGTTGAGGCAATTCTATTGACGAGAATTGTACTTGCGAAGCCACTGCGATGTTGCATAGTAATAATTCAGTAATAAAAAATAATTTCATAACAAAAATTATGGGTTACTTGCAACATTTGTCGGGTTAAAATTTCCCCATCTTCTCTTGCCTAATTTCCTGCCATCTAAGCTGTACTTGTAAGCAGCATAGGGTTATCTCCTGAACTTAAGTAATACCTAAAAAAATGATGGACAGGCAGCAAGAACACGAGTGAAATATATAATATCCAAATAATCATAAATTAAAAACTACGGCTAAAAATTTTTTACGTTTAGGACGATGAGATTCCCTAAAGATACGGTTGTTTTTAGTAAAACTCTTCTGCAGGTATATACATGTTAACTGGAATCAAAGCCAGCATCGCGGAGTGAAAGGAGTAACTGATGTTCCTTACATTTCAGCGATATGCCCTTTAACATTTCGCCCTTTTCTCGGACGTTTTTGAATTTAATTTTTGTCCTTATCTCCAGACCTGCTATTCACTCAAAATATATTCACTAAGCTGTGGCGGTGCTATATTGACCGATGAACATAATTTTTCGAAAACTTCTCTGATAAATAGATAATATTAAAAGATACTTGATTTCCTTTCTTAGGGCATAACCCATTTCTTTAAAGCATCTAAAAAAGATTTCCGAAACTAATGTTTACCGAACGCCACATATTCTAAGATAGTCGCCTATACCATGCTATCTGATTTGCCTGCTAATGCGTTTCTAAACAAATACAAAGATTTAGCTTATATTTTTGGTGTTTTGAGATGACTAATCAGAAATACTGCTCTCAGCCCACAAATAAGAATTTGTGGATTCAAATACAACAATGTAAAACCAAAAACAAATTTAATTAAAAAATTGGCTTGTGTGTTTTCTTATCTTCTAGCCTTTGTTAATTATCATGCAATTGTTATCTACTAAGCACATTCATATTAAAAAACATCTTTAACATACTTGGCTCACTTATTAAAATTTGTAAATAGAACCGCCATTAATGTTTTAGATTCAATTATATGATCTTGTTAAACAATCTATGATTTGTTGTTTCAGTTTTCAGTTCATTTACTTCTTTAGTTGTGTAGTTTCCTAAAGCAATCTATCTTTATTGACACATGACTGACAATCTTATTTTGTTGGTATGTTTTTACAAATCTATACGACTGTTTAAATGGATTTAACATTTTCATGAATTTTTTATATAAAAAAAATTATGCTGTTCGATAACAGAAGAGTGGACGAAGCGAAGGCAATTTATGAATTAATATTTATACTAAATAATAATTCCTGCCACATAATTACTGAATTTCTTTTTACACAATATTTAAAATAAGGTAGATAGAATATTTTATGTTACATTTGCTTTTGAAAGTGTGTCAAATGAAGGGTATATCGTTCTTAAGCAAACTTATCCAAATAATATAATAGTTTTATTGGAGAATTCAAATCTGATTAAAATTAATACTTAATTTCCAATGAAATTTGTTGTTCACAATTCGACAACTTTTTATAAATTTTATACGAGCAAATTTACACATTTATATAAATAAATATACAAACATAAATATTGTAATCTATAAATGTAAACTATAAATACAACGACGAAATTATAGCGCAAACGACATTTTATACTCTTAATAGGAAATTAATAAAAACTTTTTCTTACGGAAAAGGAAATTAGTGTAAGTGGCTGATTTATAAAAGAAAACAGCTGTCAATAGCTCTTAATTATTGTAATATTGTATGTATTGAACGCATAGATAATAAAGAAATTGAGGAAATGTCAATTTCTACTGTATTTAAATGGTACAACCTGAACGTGCAATTAATAAAAAAAAATTATTAGAGTATACGCCTCTAACCCAGTTTTTAATCATGTCCATTTTTGGTTCTTATTCTCTGTGGCACATATAGTGGAATAATGCAAATATACCTAACCTGGTTCAAATATACCTACTTCCATCCTAAAATACTCACCCTTATTAGTCTTATCTTTTTAACTTTAACCCTTAATGGAGCAATGCCGTCATATACCTGGCATGATACTTTTACTTACTGAGTCCAATGCCGCGTATATGGCGGAAAAACATTATTTCAGACTATTATGACAGTGACAAAGACAATAGTAGTGACAGCCAAGTATTTCCTGGGAAGATAAAATGAATACCAAATACATATAAGTGTCAGGATAAGGGAGAGGAGGGCACATTCATTAAAGGGATTATTCACGAAAAAGACCGAAATCGAGATAATTACAAGCGTTTATTACACAAAAACGAATCATTTACATCGTGTAAGAGTAGGCCTGTCCGTTTGCCTTCACGAGGGTTACACAACTGCTGTTAGGGCTTTTAAAACGAAGTTCTAGTCGTCTTCTCCGGGGCATAGTGGCGTCGATGTCTCGTGGTGCAGCGTCGTCCCGTGACAGCTCGGCCAATCCTGACACACAGGCGTCCTAACCTTCGGTCCCTGGAACAGTGTCGACATCAATGTTGATACCATCCAAATCAGGTGAGGCTGACCACCAAAGCCTTAATTTCTCTGACGCAAGAACAAAGGAAGCTTTAGGGTTAGAAATGGGTAGTCCTTTGATGTCTTGAACTAAGTGTCGATCTCTTCCTACTGGTTTGACCACAACACAACGATAGGTCCTCGAAATCTGGGCTCGAGTTTACGACTCTCACCGGTGGATGCGAGTTCATTTTCTATGAGTAGCAATTCGTCTCCCAAATAGCGTCTTGGAGTCGCGTGCCTAGCATCGAACCAGGCTTTCCAACGTTCTCGTTCTTTACAAGTCAAGTCATTTAGCTTGAAATCAAATATTAATTCATTCGGACTATATCCAGTGGTTGTATTCTTTTGACTATTAACAGTCCACTGCAAATCCCTTAATTTGTCGTCATAATATATCTCTTTCCAAGAGCATATTGTAGTTCAACAGATTATCAACCATTGCTGCTTTATTAGGTCAAATGTAATCATGAACAGACTTTCCAGGTAGAAGTTCTGACATTGTAAAAATTTGAGGTGAGTTTATAGCAAATCAAAATTCTTTATTCTTTAAAAGCTTAAAGTCTTGAAATGAATTATCTATGAAATAGGTACAGTAGAGTCCGGTTTTAACGAACCCGTTTGTAGCGAACCCTCGTTTATTACATACTATTTTTCAAATAACAACATTCTTTCCATAATATTTATTTTACCGGTTATAACAAACTTGGGATATAATGAACTGGTTTTGGTATATTTTTCACGTTCGTTATAACCGAACTCTACTGTATATACATCTTAAAGATACATTCCATTCATATCAAATATTTTATATTAAATTCTAAGCATTTGTTAATTTATTAAGCAACGATCCTTGATAGCACACACAAGCGTTTTGGCAAATTTATTTTGGAAATAGGCTGATTTCCACTGAAGTGCGAATGAATTCAAAAATCGAGTTTTACTGACATCTATTGAAAATTTCTCGCAACATAACATATAGTGATTTCCACTTTGTTTGCTCATCATACAATTGGTCTACCAGAAGCCGCATACTGATAATACAAAAACCATCTTCAAGAGTTTAATAGGGGTAAGATCGGAGAGCGAACAGCTGCTAAAGCCGTGAATGCAACAGATCAGTTGAAGCTAAGTCACCGAAGAAGTTGCAACGGCTTCTTAAGCCAGCGGGAAAGAAACGTGTAATGGTCAATCGCAGATTGGAAAAGGTGTTTGGTGAAGCATTCGAGTCTACAAAGTGTTCGTCGTCTAAGTAGCTAAGTTGAAGCTAATCACAAAACTAGTTCAGTGTGCGCCTTGGTTAATATCTGAGCTGTGCTTATCGGGGTTCGCTTCAGGGTTATATAACAAGTGCAAGTGACGCCGACTAATGTAGATCGGCAATTATCATAAGTGGATCGTCTCGGAAGTTTAGCGTCTCCTCGTCGTGAAACTCACTTGTATTAAGAGTGAATTTGGAGAAATGAAATTTCACCTACTGTTTTCCGTGTTTTCTGAATCACTGCTAGTGCTGCTCTTGGCGGGTTTTGCTGCTGGTTATGGCTTCGGAAGATGTCCGAAATATCCGTCGATGCCCAAATTTAATATGACAAAGGTAAGTCAACGCCGATCGCCCGTTAATATCTTCATTAATCAACTTGCAATCAGACTATTGCCTGCATTTTGTTGATCAATAAATTTTTCAAAATTGTTGGTATGTGCATAAATCTGCATAGATTAATTTGAATCGTCTTCCAGTGCTATCAGAAATTCAATTGATTTGGGTATTGCATATTGCATGCGCCCGAAATAGTATTTGTTCCTCGCCCATGATGTAATTTTACACCGAAATATCCCCCCCCATTTGGAATTTAGATTATTAAGAATGTCGTCACATATGCCTGCGAAAGGGGTAAGAAAAAAACATAAACATACAACACTGCAATTAAAAAATAAAACTGTTACACTTAACTACGCAATTCACAAGTCAATGAACCATGCACTGCTGTAGAAAATTAGTAACTCTTCGTACTTCCTTCCTAAAAATTTAGTTCCTGCAAACACAAAACTTCCTGCATACTTCCAATGAAATCGTATTTCAAAGATTTTATAATTTGGCAATTAATTTTATGTGAATGAAAGGTAATTGGCATTGTTGATGATGGCATTTGTAACCTTTTTAGTATCGTGCACAATAAAATCTGCTTAAGGTGGCTTTTACAACTTCACAATTTGTTTTTTTTTCAATATATTGAAATAGAAAAAATTGTACCTGATCCCTCTAAAATAATCTTCACTTCTCTGCAAATCTTCAAATTTGTAAATATAATTTTTTAAGCAGAACTAAAGCAAAAGTAGACCGTGTTAAATAATTTAAATTTATAAAATTGTGAGAAAGGTCATAACATCAAAGAACTTTTGTTTACGCAAGCTTTCGAGTCAACAATATGTAAATATGAACAGAGAATATTTAACTAGAAGTATTTTAAAAGTACTAAAAAGGTTAGACTATGTTTACTGCCTTTCGAGTTTCCTTGATATATTCAATTCAATTCGTTTGTTATTCTATTAAATAAACAGAATTTACTATGATGCATTATAAGACTGGGTAAGCAAAAATAATAATAAAAAGTGATAAAGAAAAAAAAAAGAGATTTAAACAAAATAGTAATAAATTAAAAATAAGAACGGACCAACCCCTACCACAGTGCCGGCTCACCATATATGCAAATTAGGCAGTTGCCTAGGGTGAAAAGTTCTGTGGGGCGAAAGAACCCCAAAAATTTGAGAGAAAAAAATCTAAATACAATACAACCATGACCTTCTGCTATATGCAGCCTGAGTGGTAGAACAATGCATTCGTTGTGCTAAACAGAACACCACGAAATCTCTATACTTTTCTCCAAATTGTGAAAAAATTTGATGCAGTAAGCCTATTCGTGAATTTGTTTTTTTCCTTCTTTTCAATAATGTGCAAAGTCCGGTTGCACAACCTCCTAGATATTTGATGGCATAGAATCTGAATCTGCAATAAAAAGTAGGTATTCCTATTTAACATTGTGACATTTTTTGACAGGATCACATGTTCCCTCACAAATCACCAAACTTCCGACCGCCATATTTTATGCGTCCTTTGCAGAGTAGAAAATCATGCAAATGTAATCCTCAGGCCGCTCGGTCACCGGTGTGGGAGTTTACTAACAAAATAAAAATTGCCTCTCTACAATGGCTTCCTTAGAATGTCCTGCACACACTTGTTATAGACCCCGGTTCTCAACCTCAAATTTACATTTGAATATTTTTTGTTTTTCAAAAAGATTGTAGTCACTTAAAGTCCTATCAAGAATGCCACAGGAGCAAAGCTAAACTCTTGTTTGGCAGAGAAAATTTCATCCTTTCTGAGGAAATTCATATTTGGTCAGCTTCCAGAACAGAAGTACTACGTCCCGGTGATTCGAGGGGGTGTTCTAGTAAGATTGCCATATCAAATATTTTATGATATGGCAATCCATATGCACATGTGGCGGGAAATCTGCACATTTTTAGCGCGTTTTTTTGGTGGTCGGATTTTTTCTATGACAATCATTACATGGACTATTCTATATTTAGCTTCATAGTAGCCTGGCATTAATCCCATCTTTTTCGAAATCCAGTTCAATATACCTATACAAAAAATTTCCATGACAATGCGAAACTTCGATTTTACGAAAGTATGTAGAAAGTAAAATGAATTACACTTCCTCTGTTTACGAAGCAGAAACTTTCCTGTGTCGTCATGTTCATTGTAAATTCCATTCTATATTAGTAATGAACGACTGTAAAGTAAACAGTTTAAACTGCAAACATTTTATCTGCAAACAAATATTTTCGTCTGATACCAATAACCAGAGAATAACAGTAAAATCTCATATAAACGTGTCCAAATGCCAATACCAATACAAATAGTATGATAGTAATGTTTATCAATGTTATTTAGAGAAACTATTTACCTTCTAGCATTTTGTTTGTACATTTTCAAGGTCTGCAACTTAAAGAGTCCAATCATAGACAACGTAAAACATTTAAATTGTTTTCTTGGAATATTTTTTTTAATAGCCACTAATTTTTAAAATCGAGTAGGTTAATAACACTCGTCATTGATCTCGATTTAAAAGCATGTTATTGCTTGCCTCCATGCAATTCAGATGTCGTTTAACTAATTCAAGCTCTTCAGAGCCTCTGAGTAATGGAAACTTTAACGAGATTATTTGTGAGATATAATTGAATTCTGGAAAATGTTATGGACTTGATTTAGTTTGATTAACGGCACTCAGCGAAGGGAAACTAAATTGCACATCAAGTACATAAAGACTGTATAATGCGCCGTACTTAAATCAGAACGAAATTACTAAATTTAAGTAAAATAATTGTGCGACCATACAGCAAGGGTTTTTATTCATTTTCTATATATATAAAAAGATGATTACTAAAGTGTTCTACCAAGTGCCCAAAAGATATCAATTTTATAAATTATTAATTAGTTATACGGATTGTTTTCTGTTTCCACATGGAGAGAATGCTTCAAATTTTTAAAAGGATAAATGTATTTTTGTTATTCATCACTCGCTTTTAAGAAATATTTAATTAAATCAGTTACTTAGTTGCTGTCTGATTCAAAGTGTGAGATACTGTAAATAACAAAAAAAATAACTACTGATTACTAACAATAAAACAGAAAAATCAATAATGTGAAGTATAGAATTAATAAATATATTACACACTCCGTTTCATAGCTGGGTTTTTTGGGAAACGGAGTTATGAAAGTTCAAAAGAAAGGTTGGAATCCATGGAGTGCTGATTACATTCTTCTTTTTCTAAGACAAGTAAAGACCGCAATGAGCTTGAAATTTATCTTGATATCAATTTTGTCCAGATTTGTGTTTATTTTAATTCCCCTGGAGAGCAAAATCAACTTTTTAACACAAGAGCCTCCGATACGCGCCATCTATTTTTCCGTAGAAGACGTAAATAACTCAGTAAGCTTATTAACTCTGTAAAATAACCGTGTACTCTGCTTACTTAACCTGACCTTGAACTGACTCCTGTAGATCGTTTTAGCGCATAAGAGAATCACATACTAGAACATAGAACTGTGTTTTTTCTCAATTTTCAGTGTAGAAAATGGGGTATTAAATTTGTATCAAATAGAATCTGGAGTTCGTAATCATCAGTCCCAAAACTCATAAGCTTCTCAACATTCGAAATTAGGGACCTGGAATTTCAAAAATCCAACTCCAGATTCGAAAATCTGACTTTAGATTCGAATCAGCAACCTCGAAAACCCATATATGCCCATTTTCATGGCGATCGCAAAAACGTTTAAAAACAATTTACATTTCCAATTTTCATATGGCAGTCCTCTCCTGAAGGGTTCGCCCGATTTGGTTCATTTTCTGCTGGGATATTTA
>QYTT01093392.1:10393-36489 GCA_006980735.1 Dasypogon diadema
TTTAGAGAAACTATTTACCTTCTAGCATTTTGTTTGTACATTTTCAAGGTCTGCAACTTAAAGAGTCCAATCATAGACAACGTAAAACATTTAAATTGTTTTCTTGGAATATTTTTTTTATAGCCACTAATTTTTAAAATCGAGTAGGTTAATAACACTCGTCATTGATCTCGATTTAAAAGCATGTTATTGCTTGCCTCCATGCAATTCAGATGTCGTTTAACTAATTCAAGCTCTTCAGAGCCTCTGAGTAATGGAAACTTTAACGAGATTATTTGTGAGATATAATTGAATTCTGGAAAATGTTATGGACTTGATTTAGTTTGATTAACGGCACTCAGCGAAGGGAAACTAAATTACACATCAAGTACATAAAGACTGTATAATGCGCCGTACTTAAATCAGAACGAAATGACTAAATTTAAGTAAAATAATTATGCAACAATATAGCAAGTATTTTTATTCATTTTCTATATAGAAAAAAAAGTGTTCTACCAAGTGCCCAAAAGATGTCAATTTTATAAATTATTAATTAGTTATACGGATTGTTTTCTGTTTCCAAATGGAGAGAAGGCTTCAAATTTTTAAAAGGATAAATGTATTTTTATTATTCATAACTCGCTTTTAAGAAATATTTAATTAAATCAGTTACTTAGTTGCTGTCTGACTCAAAGTGTGAGATACTGTAAATAACAAATAAATAACTACTGATTACTAACAATAAAACAGAAAAGTCAATAATGTGAAGTATAGAATTAATAAATATATTACACACTCCGTTTCATAGCTGGGTTTTTTGGGAAACGGAGTTATGAAAGTTCAAAAGAAAGGTTGGAATCCATGGAGTGCTGATTACATTCTTCTTTTTCTAAGACAAGTAAAGACCGCAATGAGCTTGAAATTTATCTTGATATCAATTTTGTCCAGATTTGTGTTTATTTTAATTCCTCTGGAGAGCAAAATCGACTTTTTAACACAAGAGCCTCCGATAAGCGCCATCTATTTTTCCGTAGAAGACGTAAATAACTCAGTAAGCTTATTAACTCTGTAAAATAACCGTGTACTCTGCTGCAAAAAAAACTCTTGCTTTTCTTTTTATAATTCGTTTTTGCTTTCAACGCGTCAATTTCTTCCCTAGACGTAGGGAATGCATTTATAGCATTTATAGCTAATTGTCCGCGGCTATTTATTATTACATATTCGCAGCTGACCTTCAAATCTGGAGCCCGTCTTACTATCCACAGCCTGCGAACGCACCCTTTAGCTTTAATTACTTAACCTGACCTTGAAGTGACTCATGTAGATCGTTTTGGCCCATAAGTGAATCACATAGTAGAACATAAAATTTAGTGTTTTCTCAATTTTCAGTGTAGAAAATTGGGTACCGCATTAAAAAAAATGAAGTTGGCCTGCAAGTGACCTTTAAATTTTTCCCTGAGTCAAGACATTTTTTTCCTTCCAACTTTTGTCCAAAATATTGTTAACCTAATTCTCAACTTTTCTAGGTATTCCATGGCCCCTTTACATTAAGTGGACTCTGTATATTATGTAATTTATGTAATTTTTAAAACGATATCCACCATATTGCATTCATTATATTAAATTTGTATAAAATAGAATCTGAAGTTCGTAATCATCAGTCCCAAAACTCATAAGCTTCTCAACATTCAAATTTCAAAAATCTAACTACAGATTCGAAAATCCGACTCTCGATTCGAATCAGCAACCTCGAAAACCCATATATGCCCATTTTCATGGCGATCGCAAAAACGTTTAAAAACAATTTACATTTCCAATTTTCATATGGCAGTCCTCTCCTGAAGGGTTCGCCCGATTTGGTTCATTTTCTGCTGGGATATTTAGGTTTTGCAAAGCGTTCTCGTTTTTTATTGATATAACTGGAGGTTTCATATGGCAAATTGCTCCATTTACGAACTTGATTTTTCAATTCTAATAAAATAATCTGTAGGGAGCTCAAAAGTGGCTCAAAGTGATCTATCCTAGTCTTCTCTGTCGCTCTCCAACGTATCATTTATGAAAAAATGCAAAAATTAAATAGTGTTATAAAAAATACAGCTGTTCTCTGGGAAAATTTAAATTTATATCCTGCTATTCATTAAAAATACAAAAACTGCAAGTTTGTTGACAGCAAGAGGTAAGAGAAATATTTTTAAATCATTATCACTTACCTTGCGAACGAATTACAACTTTGCAAATTAAAAACTTCTAACGACTGGCGAATTTTTCGCCAACACACAATGATCGCTATTGTCTACCTAACTTAATTATTTCCACACATTCAGATTTATCAGCTAAATTAATCTATAATAAATAAATTGTAGCAGAAGACGTTTTAATTAAGTTTGTAAATATGTCCATAAAACGTTTCCACCAAGCAGTCATAAAGAAATCGATAAATGTTATCCCACGCTTATTTCAATATTTTGTTTGGTTATTTTCCATTAAGTTCGAACTAATTCGTTTCAACCATCTTTTTGGAAGGTGAGAGAAGACCGACACGACATGAATTAATGAAGTGGTTAATAGTAATAATTCATTGGCTTCGTCGTCCCATTGGATGCCGAACCATTAATGAAGTGTCTAGACTCTGGGCTAAATGGGTCAACCAAAACCTTTTCGACGCATCGTCTTCAAAAAATTATTGTTTGAAATATACCGCACATCATCATCGGGAGCATTACCAATGGACATAGACATCAAGATGGAGTGCTTTAATTAAGGTGTGCCATTGCAGTCTAATCCTATCAAACAGAGAAATTGACTGAGACAAACAATTAGAAAAAAGTTTTTGAGGTGCCGCTTTTAGTGAAAGAGATAATGATAATGTCTTGATTTGTTTTACCTGGAAATGGAAGGTACTTTAGAAAACACCTCTTCTTACGTCTCATCGGGCTCGTTGATCGCCCCTTCCATCTCTCCTATAATTGTTGAAGGTGGAACGCGGCCATAACAGATCTGATACCATCCCTCAGGTCCTTCTGGCTGTTGAGAGGCGTAAGTATTACAGCTGCTGTGTAACTTAGTGAGCGACAAGATCTCCCAGTTCATCCCTCAAACCCCCGAATATTGTGCCCGATTTAGTGTTTGAATCAGTGAAGTTGCAGGCGATAACACTGACTGATTAGCTTGGGGAATGAGTTATCTTTTTTGTATTGGACAGGTGAGGAACGCCTCCTCCACAAGAGTTAAAATCTCGATAGATCTGAATCACAGCGCCTAAAGGCCGGTGGCATGGATATGCACTGGGGATGGCGACCGTTTCTATCTCCGCACAGAAATCACTTCATTAGCATATCATACACAGCGGTTGTCCTCCTTAGCCGAAAAGGAGTGGTAAGACAATTGTGTCCCAATAATTAGCCATGATCTCTCTACAGCAAAAGATTGACCTAAAAGAAGAGAAGGATCTCCAGAAAATTTGGAGAACTTCATTAGAGCAAATGGTCCACGGGGGCCAAGTCTGATGTAACTCGTGTGGAGTATTGGCACCGAAAATAAGCGAAATAGAACGCATAAAATCAAGATAATCGTCGGTAGCGTGAAGGTTTTAAAGCATACGCTTCGAGATTATGAAGCCATATAAGGCTAGCTGCTCTATCTTGGGAAGACGGGACCGCGGGAAAAGATTGCACAAAAGATCTTAAAGATCGCAGTATCGATGTTCATGCGTGGTTATAATTTGGATCCTTTTAAATTAACTATTCACTATCACATAACAAAAATAGACGAACTTAAATATTCAGGAAATGATTATCCGTCCGTTATATGTATATGTTCAATATTTCGTCGTAAATTTTCATCCATTAAAGTCCATAATGGAAAAAGTATCTGCAAATGCCAATAACGTGCTTAACTTGGTCAGAAGTGGCTTGAATTCTAAATGGGCAACAACAACAATTGTTGGAAGGTGTGTCCAGTAAAATAAAAACAGATATTTAAATAACTGTACGCACGGTGATATTGTGTGCTATTAACGTCATATTGAACTTCTCAGTAAAATTATTATTGATATTTGCATTGTAAGCTATTGATGCACTTTCGACTTTAGTAATTTAAACTTTCAAAAATAGTACAATTTCTTCCATTTTTCAGATACCCTACTCCTCAAAAGTGCACTCTATTCCATTTAATAAAATAAAAAAAAACTTACTATACATTTTTTTTTGGAAATACCGGCTAAAAATTCACTGCGTCGCGGTCGCGTCAGATTGGCTTTCCTTCCAAAGCACTTTACGTAACATTGACTCTCTTTTCACTGTAAACAATAAAAGACGTTTATTAGTCATTCTTGTGGATCATTGATTTACAAATTTACGCTCAGCAGCCAATTTGTGCAGCTATCACATTTCGCATTTCCGATTTGATTTTCTGGATGATTTGAAAAATGTACACCTATTATATTCCGACTGACGTTGAATCAACCAAAATTTTATGCAAAATAGAGTTCATTTTTGGACATGACTTTTATTTTGATGGCTACCTAACTTGATTTGATACGCGAGTAAGAGTAAATTTTCGCACCTTCTTTTTATGAATATTCAGAGAAATCTATTATAATATCGCACATTGGAAAAGTGTACAGGTCTCAATATAACGTTACATTACAAGTTACATATATATGTATCTTATGTGGACGCAACAACCACCAGCAATTCGAAAAACACAGCATTGTGCTTCAGGAATTGCGCAAAAGAAAGCGAACCAAACATGTAATCAAGAAAATTATTTTAGTAACATGGGGCCGGCGAGCGTTATCACAGTAGATTGATATTCCGTGCACAAGACTTTTCCACTTCTGGGAGAGTGGCTACAGCTCAAGGTATGATTTTAGTAAGACGTGATAGTATACTTAACTATTTGTAAGAAATCGTTTTGCTTCCTTCATTTTTTGTACATACTACCAAATATGTATATATATAGATTTTATTTTAACAAAATTAACATACAATTTCGTCCAAATATTATTAATTAGAATTTCTTTCACGAATATTTAGAAAAAAGTGGTGTGTGCCTCACCCACATAAACTCATGGTGAGTGAGAAACTTGTTTCGCGTATGGCTTTGTTATTTTTAACTATTTCTCACTAATTATATTTTTGGTGAAAACAGTTTATAATAATGATTTAAAAAATTGCACACAAAATATATCCTTGCCTCAGCTGACGTGTCGATATCGTTGGTCCAAGGAGTTCTTTAACCTTCAAATTATCTAAACGTTAGATGACTCGTTTGTCAGGCTACTGCTTGAGTATTTTTTAAGGTACTGCCTAAGCTCAACAAACAACCCTATGATGCACACAGCACAGCTTAGGCAGAAGGAAATTAGGAAAAGGGAGATTGGGTAATTTTAACCTGACAAATGTTACAAGTGAACCACAGTTTTTGCCATAAAACTTCTGTGCAACATCCCAGTAGCTTCACAAGTACAATTTTCATCAACAGATTTGCCTCAACCACTGGTACCTAGGTATATTGCCGCACCCTATGCAGGATTTGAACCTCTGCCAACAGTCAGTCAGCCACCGACGTGAGTATGCTGAGATGCAGGAATTATTTTTCAGCCATTCGAGAAAAAGAGACGTCGCGCTACCTCTGCAAGGGATGCGATAACTCCTTATATGCTCTCGGTAACTACAAGCGCAGATCCTTCGGTATCACTGAGGCTAGTATTTAGTTCCTTTGAGGTTGTTTTCCATGGGCTTCGCTGAGTGCTTGGAATCCTTTCTACGCTGTCCACATTGGCTCCATAGAGTCCGCTAACTGAAACTTATCAGATTTGCGCTCAAAGACCAAAATTATAAAAACTTTCTGATTTTATCCAGGAACGTTTAGGAATATTTTCCATACTTTTTCGTTCCGGATCTCCTAATTAAGGGGGATTCGAAGCTCTAGACAACCTGAAAAATTTATTTTAGCAATTTTTAGCTATTGGAAAAAGGCCCAATTATGTGTGGTTTTGACCATGATTTATCCATGCTTTGGTACATCACAGAATTTCTTTTCAATATTTTTAACCCCATATTTTGTATCATGCACACAAAAAATACGCCAAAAATAATCACACCATCCACTCCACTGGTCCACTAGTTTCATTTGGAGAAAAAAGTGAAAAATACTTTACTTTAATGTACTTCTCCTTTTACAATGTGACCTACTCTGAACGAAAAATAATCATTTTGGCAAAGCAGTAGCACAATTAAGTTAGATTTTCAAAAAAAAATCGTATTTTTCAATTTATAACTGTACTCAAATGCTCTAATATTGGATCCAAAGATGGAAAAGTAGGTCACATTGTAGCTTTATGATAGCTTGAACTACCCATAAAATTTTAGACAGTTATAAGTAACGATTTTTGAGATAAAAATTGGAACCATTATTTTTTTTGCTCTACAATCTTAAATGTGCTTTAAACGAGAACTTACTAGTCTTAGTCAATTCCTGGAGCATTTACGACACCTTGGAAAAGGTCGTTTTTTTGAATATGCAATCACCCAATCCATTTTTTGGAAACCTTTAGGTTAGGTACCTTCTATATTTATATTAGCATACTGCCAATATTAACAATTTCGTGTAAGTATTTATCATTTAATATTTTCCAGGTTTTAGGACAATGGTACGAAGTAGAGAGATCTTTCTATTTGCCTGAAATTGCATCAGGATGCACAACTTTAACATTTCAACCAGATACTTCAGATGGGAGATTTAGCGATGCTTTTCGCCTAGAAGTTGCTATTAAGACAATAAACAGATTGTAAGTACTTTATAAAATCCTACCATATTGTTAGCTGCAAAAACAAAAGAAAACAAAAGAACTGGAAACCATAACTACCTTGATAATAAGTAATTGTGTTTTCTCACAGCGGTAACTCATGTTAAACTTGGGCTTCAGTAACCTACATTTGATGTTAAGATTCCAATGATTCATATTTAGCAAATATAAAGTAAAAAAAGTTGGTAGAAATAACACCTTTAAAACACGTTAATGACGGACGTCTACGAGACCGCGGGCCGGGTGGAGATGATAGCGGTGGAGACGCTGGGCCTGGACGCGACCTTGCCTCGACTAAAACCGAAACATAAAGAGCTCTTCGCCTATTGATCTGGAGGGATTACCTGAGCGACCGTTTGCTGGTGTATGACACCACGGGGGGCTGGCGTCAAAGATCCAATGGGACAGCACAGGGGTCCATGCTGAGACCTGTCCTGTCGAACACTGCCTACAACACCCTTCTACGGTTGGATAGACCCAAGGGAACGCTTCTGGTAAAGTATACGCACGACCACGCTCTTCGGATTGTGGTTGAAACAGCTCAAACTCAATCATGAGGAGAGTCGATACGTAGATTGCTGACCACATTTTATCCCTGGCACTGGTCAAGACGGAAATAGACATACTCACGAAGAGTGGGATCCACACTGTTCTGCGTCGAAATTAGGTCGAGAGCGGTTCTGACGAAACTGGCAGTCAAGTTTCTCTGCGTGATGATTGAGTCTAAACGCACCTTCGGTAAATAGATTCGAGACAACAATCAAACACGTGGCCATACCGACCGTGCGAAATCGAATAAGCGACGCCTATTTTGCTGTACGGGGCCAAGATATGGAAGGATGGAATGAAGCTGGAAAGTGCAAAGGAAGCGCTTGGACACCGAACAGAGACAGGGTGACACAGTCTCGAAGCCGGCACTCATCCTTACGCTGCGAACTCCTTGCGATGGAAAGGAAATCTATCTACATTAAAAAGACTGAGGTCGGACGAAAGCAGGCCAAAAAGGAGAGAAGATCCCACACTTTGAGTAATTGGTAGACGTTGTGAGAAAGAGAACAATGGACCGCCAGATTACGTCAGCGGATTGGACCGGCAACACAGTAAACTAAATTAAATTACTGCGGTGCTGCTGGAAAGTGTACACCAGGTAGATTTTGCGATCGCATCAGCATACTGTCAATGAGTGGAAATATATTTAAACATTTCACCAATTAGTTTCATAAAATCGCGATCAACGAACCCGCAGGCACATGTACACAAAAAGGTGCAAATCTAAATAAGCGATGCACCTTAGATAACACTTATGTCTGTGCTGTCTAAAGTTCATCAACCCATAAGTAGGAAAATACTTGAACAAATCAATGGTATGTAATACAGAAATATGAGACAAAAAAATATTATTTCTTACTTAACATGTCAGTTCAACCGAAACATTGGGATCGGGCATTCGCACTACTCGTTAGTCATACACAACTCAAATTATTCTCCAAATAACTCACATGTAAAAAATTATACGCCTAATCTCACAATTAACGTTTTCGAAGCAAAGATACAAAGCAATTTGTCTATAGATTTGGATCAATTGGTGAACGTAATTCAACAGGAATTTTTAAAATGAAAAACCAACCAAATGAAAATATCAGTCAAGGACAAAAATGATTAATTTCTGTGCGTTGGGCTTAACAATAACTCATTATGATCATACAGTAAAAACTAATTGTATTTTTCGTTTTTTTTTGTAATTAATTGCACCAAAACTAGTACACGAATATTGCGAAATGTTGTTGCGAATAGTATTTAAACATCTCTGAACATAATCAGTGAAGTGAAACTACTTTGCTAATGAATGAAAGGCGCGTTTCTCAATTCGTTTCTTAAATAGTAAATAAATACCACATAACAAGTTTCCATAAACATTTTCAAATATGTTCAAAATATAATAATTTAATGCATGGACTTTTTCTCGTTGAAGGACAGGAAATCCATCCATTAGTATTGGATATGCAACGCCAGAATCTAACAGATCATCCATTATGGACTTTAAAGTAAGTTTTATGAAAACTGAAATCAAACTTTCCGTAGCGTAAACTTGAACTACATCGATATTACGTAAGAGGATTTACATCCCAGCTCAGTAGCTCAATCAAATCTTGTAAAATTCCTTTACACACTGATACAATTTCGCTTTTGTTTTTCTTACAGTTCAGCTCCAGACTTCCTGAGGTAATTGCACGTCTTCTACCTGGCTCAGGTAAATATCAGGTGCTTTACACGGATTATGAGAACTTCGCCATTCTTTGGTCATGCTCAAGTCTGGGACCAATCGGTCATGCCGATCAATTTTGGGTATTCGGACGAGACAGAGATTTTTCAGCAGAGATTCGTAGTAAAATCTATGATTCGCTTCAGAAATTAAGTTTAGATCCCGATCGCTTAATTATAAGTAAAAGCAAAAATTGTCCAAATACTCTTTAATCAGTAGGCACCTACCGTAGAGATTTCTACAGAAATTATTGTGATAAGACTTTCATAATTATTGCAACAAATTATTTTGTATAGACCTAAGTCTGTGATAAAAGGATGATTACCTTTTAGATTTGTAATTTACTATGGTGAATTTTTGTAAATAAAATTTTTATAGATTTTAATTTTGCTCTTGTTTAAATTTACTAAAAAAAATGGGAACTACAAGCTACAACTTTTCCCCACCTATTCAATAATCCTTATGTAATAAATAAAAATATTGTCACTTCAGCACATTTTCGAATATCCTCAACTCTACAAAACGGAAGGATCCAAAACGGATGAGTAAACAGGGTAGGGAAGAACTTCTGGCACAACTTTAAAGTGGTGTCCTTGGTAGTTGATGCTATATGCGAGTGAGCGTTATCCTGAAATAAAATGGCAGGCCAACATTTTCCTGTAAATGACTTTTTTCTCTGTAGCTTCTCGACCTCATTTAAAAGCTTTTAATTTACGAATGTATCGATTCGCAGTAACAGTTTTTCCCAGCTGAAGCAAATCATAGAACAGACCTTCTTGAATATTCCGTCAAATGAAAAAACGAACCTTTGTCCACTGATATACTGTGTTCACTAGAATTGACTAATGATTTTTTATGCTGAGAGTTCTCGTAATGGACCCATATCTCATCCTCAGTGTTGTGTTAATTTTCCACAAAATATTCTTTTCCTGATATTTTGTCATCAATAACAGCCAAATATTCAAGCGCTGTGCAATATTTCGCTGCATGAGATCGTGAAGAAACCATCTCCCTAATTTCTAAATCCTTTCTTTTCTTTTTAGACGTCAAAGTATCTATGATTGGTGGACTCATAGTTGCATTGCTATTTGTATAGTCAACTGTGTACTGTCTTCATTTAAAAGAGTCTGCAAATTGTTCACATTCAATTCCCTTGGCCTTCTGGCTAAACTGCCAACTAAATTTGATAGGCTTGACTCACAGTGAATTTCTTTGTTTATAATTTTTTTTTTAACCATTACTTGTTAATTTTCTATATTTCTTTAGTTTTTCTTCTTTAAAGAAAAAGTGACCATCTTCTTGTTACTGTACGTACACAACATCACAAAGGGCTGGGGAGAAAAGACCGTCACAGAAAGAGCAGTACTGGACCCTTAGAACCTAATCTATAGAATATTACCTATGAAAGCCTTCTGCAGCAAGATATGCCTGAGAAGGTGGGCTTGCTGTGGTACGAGGATGACGTCGTCATACTGATAGCGGCCTTCAAGCCCACACACAATCAGATGATGAGGAAGGTGAGCGCGTAAATGGCTGATCGTACAATCTCAGTTTCAGTTTAGTGAAGTACATTAATTTATTTAAAGGATTTGAAAATTCAAGTTAATTTTTTCAATTAAAAATGGTAAAAAAGAACAATTGGGCTCTTGACAGTACATACAACAGATGGAAAATAGATTTAAGAAAGCAAATTACAAATTTTGTAACGAGACACACACTTTAAAGAAATAACAAAATGAAATTAGGTACAATAAAGATTTTTTTATGTACGTACTAGGAGGTCATAAGGGGAAAAAGCTAAAAAAATAAATAGAAATGTCTATAATTCAAAATCCCTTCAACAAAATTCCTTTCTAATTCATTCAAAAGTCGCTATAAAGAAGGCCTTCTTTTCTGTAGGAAAAACACCTGCTTTATAAGGCCTTCTTTCCGCGCACATTTTTAAACATTATTACTATAATATAAAAAAAAAAATAATGTATCAACTTACCTTATAATTTTCTTTCAAACTTTTCAAAAATTTTCGAGTGCACTGATCCCTTGTTTTCGAAGAGATCTTATTAAACCCTAGAGCAGAATAGGTGAAAAGATTCAATAGAAATATCAGGATCGACCCCATTATTTTACTTAAATATGAAATGACGTGCGACGATCTTTGTGGTCTTCCTGCGCCAAACTTGGTCACATACATTCACCACTTTCATTTTTAATTAACTAATACTCACCAACAATCAGTTCTAATTACACACATTTCGAATAAAAACCATAAAGTATTGGCATTTACCCAAGAATTAGGAATTTTATGCCTTCTCCTTTCTTCTGACTGTACCTGTAGTGCAGCACCAAGGCAAGTTCACCATTTAAAATTATTCCATTTGAAAAATATTAAATGGGTTTTATTATTTCCTCAAAATACTGTGTTTTTTATACCAAAAGCCTAACAAATTGGTTTAATAGTGCAGAAACAGAAAGTACGTGAGCTGAACAGGCCTTTCATTTTTTTTTTTTCATTTTAAAGTCTATTTGATATTTTTCAAATCGAGTTATTTTAAAGGGGATCGTTATGATCATAGCTTGCCTAGGGTATAAAACTACTTAACCTTATATGTATTAAAATATTTTTTTAATAAAATATACTTAACTCCTCCGCTATAAATACTGCTCTTAATTTGTCAGCAAATTACTTCAGAATTGATCAGTTCCAATTTCTATTATATTTTTACTATTTCTCAAAAACGCTAAATTTTGAATATAAATTTCGTTAGAATCAAAATGCCATCAACTAAAATTTATTCAAATTATTTAAAACATTCAAATTAAATAAAACTTATTTTCAAAAATTCTCCGTGACAGCGCATTGCATTTTAAAGCACTGAATTCCGATGCAAATCTTTTACGAATACAATTCTGTGAAGATTATAATTGAGTTAAGTTAAATGAAAATAAATTATACTTACATAGTTTAAATAAATATAAGAAGTGAAAGAAACGAACAATAAACAGAATTTCTTGAAGCACGAAACAACAGACCATGTAAACATTTTAAGGAAATGGATTTAAGTGAATATAAGTTGCGCTTTCCTCCGCTTGAACTGGATTTTTCTTCTTTCTTCCTCTTTTTCTGAAAATACAAGGTATAAGTAAATACATTCCAATTTAAATAAGTACTTTCTTTATTATCTTGAAGGGGAAAAGATTCTTTTACGGACGTAATTAATTTTTTTTTGCATTGTAAAAAACACTTAAAATACAACAATCTTAACTAAAATAAGAAATTAGCGGAAAACCAAATTCCTTGTTTTTCTTAAAGCTTTAAACAACGTTCAAGCTTGTATTGGAAATTTATAAAAATAAATGTATTTTTACAGTTTCTTCTTATATTTACATTATTGGCTCTTCGCATTTGTGATAAGACTAGGCTTTAGAGCATTGTAATGGATAAATAATAAACTATTGTTTAGTCATGAAAAACTATTGTGAAAACTTTGTTTTATCGAAACATAATCGTACTGGATCGAATCGAATGGATGAATTAATTTCCTAGGTTTGTACCTGCAAACACAGGAGCTTATCGCGAGAGTCGATTTTCAATCGATTCTAAGTCGAATCGACTTCAAGTCGAAAATTCGTATTGTGAAAGTAGATTATAGTCGACATTTTTTAATCTGATCAATTTGTCACGTCTATCTAATGTGCGAGGACGACTTCTTAATTGTTTATGACATTTTTAGATAGTTAAAAGCTAAAAAAATCAAATGGCAATCAATCATAAATATTTTCTTATTGGATCATAGAAAACTGACAACGCTTTCATTATTCATATGGCCATACGAAAACATTAAGTCGTTTACCTTACACAATAGCGTGATCCTTGTTAATCGACTTCAAAAAAGTCGAGTCGATGATTTCGTTTTAAAACTAGAACCGACGCAGTTTTGAAAAATCGTGTTTCGAGAAAAACCCATTTAGTTTGTTATGACTGACTATGCGCCACTAAATATTCCAGTGTACAAACAAGAAAACAGAGTTATACATTCTGGTAAAAATGCTGCCATCTAAAGTCAACTTAGATAACTACGTTCCTTTTAAAGGTTGCACCCTTGTATGGAATAATAGAAATAGTTTTGTGAACGAGCAACACGAAGTGACAAGTTTTCTACATGAGCAGAATCATCGCTACGTTCAGTAGGCTGTGGAAACTTTTTGTATGCGCGGATTAAAAAGCCCTTTCACACTAACATTCTAGATATTTATGCCTTTCAGAAAAGGCAAGAAAAAAGAAAATCGGTTAAAAAAAATTGGGTGAACCTTCCCTTAAGCTTAAATTTAAAAATAAACGCTCTATTTTTCAATATCGACAGTTCCCAAATTAAATGCCCATGAAAAATTAAAAGAAATAGCATAATTCTTTAAATAAATTCTAAACCAAAAAATTTCTTTAAATAATCGATACACCTAATCCTCACATGTGTATATTATATTAAATTGAGCGATAACCTCTGCAACTAATAAAACATGAATTAAGTTTTGTAATTAGGAGTATAAAAGATCTGAGAACAACTGAAACAAAACAACGTTTCTTCTAATATGTAAAATAAACCTTTTGCCCATTTGTGAAAGTGTTAAATCTGAATCGTTCCGTGAAGAACGAAGTCTTGTTGGCATTTATTCGACCGTGTTACTTCGAAACTGTGCAATCCGAGAACCGTATAAAGCAAGGGTTAGGTGTATTTAAAAAAAAAGAGAACCCATGCAGGCGAAATATATGTAATATTTCTGCAGTCTACACAAGGAAATATGGACAATGAATAAAAATTACATCTAATTTACAAATCACACTGAGATGAATATCCCTGGAGAGAGCATATCATTGAAATCTGCAGTTCGAAAGTGGCACAAATAAGGCAAGAGTAACGTTATGCTTTCTCTATCGCACTTCAATTTTTGTGTAGCAAGTATACGATACTGTAGCTGTCCTTTGCATAGTTGAAAACGCTCCAAGTTTTGAATTCAAATTCTGCCACTATTCAAAATACATGAACTGCAGGTGTGTTAAAATGTATTGTCGGAAATAAAAAGAAATAGTTTTGATCATTATCAAGTAGAAATCATTATCAAATATAAATGAATTACTCATTTTCGCCTTCGTATGTATAAGGTAAATACTAAAAGTGATACCATTCTTGAGGTGAAAATGCTCTCTCCATATTTTTTTTATCTCAGTGACAAATCACCAAAATTACTCTAAAGGGAAAAATGTAAATATCGCACTTAATCATTTGTAAAATATAAACTACATAAACACGTAGCGGATTTCTTCTGTGTTCTGGCTGTTAATTTGTAATGCTTTCAACTAAACTGAAAGCGATAGAATGTTAAAAACATTCATAATTTTTTAGTATAAATTATCTAACTAAGCAAATATTTATTCTACATATACATTGTTAAAAATATACGTAATATATTATTAATTAACTCACTGGGAAACCATAATGCATGAAGACGTTACAAATTTTAATGTAATTTCCTTAAAAGTTCTAACTGTAATAGCAAATATACACATTAATAGCTGCATTGTGTGAAAAAAAAACTTTTATTATGCACTGGTAATTGCCATGAGTGTGTTCCATAAAAACGTGTACTTCCGTTTATTTTTACTTAATAGCGACTTAAGAAGGGTAAAAAAATAAATCACAAGAAAATTAAATAAATTTCGGTATGTACAATAACAAAATTGAAAACTATAAGACTTTACTTGCATCATAATATTCGTGAGCATAATCGATCCATGAGATCCATGAGGAAACTCTTCTATTCTCTCACGAATATCGCACCCGAAATACTCTTGTCAGAAGAAAAATCTCAATAATTACGGCTACGTAAAAGCTGTCCCTGATTAATTCTATGGAAGAAATTTTTGGCATAATATCAATGCCCCACACTATTTCACATTTCTAGAAGCTTTTCAGATAGACCTCTATTAAAAATCGGCCTATAGGAAATATGTTGCAACTCTGAAAACTTAAAATTAGCATGGCAAAAATAAACGTGATTATATTTTATATGCGGTCAATTTAACTTCTTGCCGTATGATTTAGGGGGGGTTTTCTGGTTCAAGTATTTCAAAAAGCAGATTATTTTCCTTTTTTCATATTACAAGGACTGCATATGTTTTGTGAGCTGATGGACATAAGCATCGAGTTACTATCAAGTACGTATTATGCTTGTTTGGAAAATTTGTTAACCGCTTCCAAAGCTATATACAACTGATCTGTTGCTGAAGAAAAGAAACGGATTGAAAAAAGAGAGCAAATTCCAAAAATTTGACCGTGTGTGGCTATGGAACACGCAAGAAAGAAGACATTTGAACTTTTGCCAACGATATTCCCAATTATCTGGTGGCAGTCATTTTTTATGGAACCTCGTTTTCATCGAACACACTGCACTTTGCTTGAAAGCTGCCTACATGATTCAAACGTAATCTTAATCGATTTAACATATCTGGCTAATAAGACTGAGAGAAAAGCACTATAAATTTCTAATCACTACCGCGTACTGTTGCTCTCCAGAGAAAAACAGTATTTCGAAATATAAGAAAAACATCTGCAAAAAAAAGTTTCGATCCAGTTCGATTTAAAGTTATGGTGGATTTGGAATTTTGCTGCAACAACAAAATTAGACTAGAAAAAATCGATTACAAAGGTTATATAAAGGTTCTCAATCCGAAGGAGCCCAGTTTTTTAAATATTACGTCAAAATAAAATAAAAAATGTCTAAAACACAACAAAATGCAAAAACTTACAGAAATTACCTCTAAAATACGTCTCACTAAATTAAGTAGAAAACTGACTTCCAAAAAAAACCTTTCAACCTTTACAACAATTTCAAGTTAATACCTCAGTAGCTCCTAGCCTAAGAATACTTTAGATTTTATGTAGCTCTTACATTTTTAAACATTCAGAAATACTCAGCAAAATGTATACATTTTGTTTAGTTTACTTGTAATCTCTTATTACTCTAAATGCTTAAATAAAATCCTACTGGAAAGTGTCAGCACTACAACACGAATTTACTTTTATAGCTTTGATTTGCAGATATCCGCATGCGTGTACTTTCAATAGTAAGATTAGATTGCATTGTCATAACATTAAGGGAACATTTATCTTACTTTTTAGCGCTATAAAATTCTTCAATACATAAGTTGCAACTCCAGGATCCTTCGGGTGGATCATCCAACGGAGGTGATAAGCAATACATATGATAGCCCCGATCGCAATCATCACAGAATAATAACTGGTCATCGTTATCAGAGGTGCCACATATTGAACAATATTTACACTCTATGCACTGCCAATGGTAACGCTTGACAGATATAATCATGTTTGGCGTAAACTGTAGACAAGAAGGGTGGCCAGATCGCCCACAATCAGAACAAGAGACCAGCTCTTCAGGTAAGAAGGTTTTCTTATTTTCCCGTGAATCGCCCAAGCAAAAATCACAGTATGGTGAAGGTGGTGCCTTTGCACGATCTGCAGCACGTGGCTTAGGCTTTCGTTTCTCTATCTCAGCCTCATCTGATGGATATTTCTGTTCAGGTGTTAGTATAGGCATTTGTGGTTCCTCTGTATTATTAAGGGGTGACGTGCTTGTATTCGGTGGTAGAGATGGTGGTCCTGGACGCCGACGAGTTTCCCCATCTGGAACATTCTTTTTTCTTCCTAGACAAAATAAATAAAGCCATTAAATCTCCTTAATTCTATTGAAAAATTGTAAGGTAAGTAAATGATATGATTATTCAACAGAAACGTATATTTTTATGCATATATCTGAATGCATTTAATCATTATTTCATTACATATTGTAATAATGAGTAAAAACACCAACAACAGGCGCCCGTAACGCTCTTAACAGTAATATTCCATATATGTTCCAATACCAATGTGAATTCAGCCAGACTGTTTCCAAATAAAAATTATGAAAAAACAAACTCAGCTTTTATTCGCATCAGCTTTTTACATAATCTTTTCCTCCTTTCATACACGCAATAGAATGGCGGTACAATAATTATAATTAAAGATACGCGGCGTTAAACCATGTGGGGGACTCGGCGCGGAGAGGATGGAGGGCCGGACGAATGACCCGGCTAACTCGGCTTTTTGATCCAAACGATCGTTGAACTTCTCTAAACCGTCCACACCAACACAACGATGACCAACAAAACCCCTTCGTTGCCGATCGTTGGCTTGGTATGGTGTGTACATAGAAGGGAATCCCTTGCTTATTTATCTGGATAGCCTTTCAAAGATGGCTCTGAAAACGATTCGAATCATTCGATAATTCTATACAGCGAATTTAGGAGCTCGAATTAACAAGGGCATCGAAGTTATGGTTCTGCCAGGAAATTTCTCGACGGGAACCGGCTAAGACGACTTTTGGCAGAGTGACGAAAAAAGAGGTCTTTCGATATCCCCTGAATGTCTCTAATAATAATAGTCACATTCGTTCATTTAAGGTGCAAATCTAGTTATCCCTTGTTTGTGACTTTACACTTCAGATAGTAAAATAGCTATTGATGAATCAATAATAAAATTCAAAGGTCGTTTGAATTACGTTCAATTGATTGCCTCCAAAAAAGCAGGATTTGGCATAAAACTTTATAAACTTTATGAGTCAGGATATTGTATCAGTTTCAAAATCGATGTTAGCGGAGATAAAATATGGGGAAGTATTGTACCGGCTTCTGAGAGTATGGTCGTGGATGTGGCACACCTAATTTTTTTTAAAAGAATCTAAACGTTGTACATGGAAAACTAGTATTCAACGTCAAACCTATTCCTGAACGGACTAAATAATTATTCGAAATGATAAATGAATTTTTACGTAAAATCTAATGCTTTTACGTAGTACTCCAAGCACGAAAAATTAAATATGTTCTATATGCAGAATATTTCTCAAAGAAATCAGTACCCAAGGGGTTAAACACTTTTAATAATACAATTTACTAAAGCTTGATAGAAATTCTTGTATTTCAACTCAATCCAATCGGTAAACTGTAGAAAGAAATTAAATTTATTTATTATTTTTTCAGCTATCCATGGAGAATTGTTATACTTATAATTTTTTCAGCTGAGTTTCTGCTTGCTCATATTATGAAAAGAGAGCATTCATTCTTTTTTCATAATTGCAGTTCTTTAGTATATAGAAGTAAAATTGGTTATTCAATTTCTTCATTACTGCATACCGTTTACATTATTTATTTCAAGAAACTCTATTACACATTGCGTGAGAAAACTATCGTGATTAAAGTAAACAATTGTGAACCTACAGTTCCAAAGGCTATCAGATATCTGTGCTTTTCCGATTCCTAACCATTGACTTATTGCAACAGAACACGATATCACGAGGCAAGTTTAGCTATTTTAACAATTTTCATGAATATAAGTTGGGCTGGCCTTTAAAATAACGGCGGAAATGTCGCATTCCTCGTTATGTATATAACACCTACTTTCCTGTGCCCAGATGCAATGTAAACATAACAGAATCAAAATAACATTCTCAGATTAAAAATACTTACATTTCCTTTGACGCTGCATCTTTTGATTTGCAGATATATTTTTTTAACTAG
Source organism: Dasypogon diadema (assembly GCA_006980735.1). NCBI lineage: Eukaryota > Metazoa > Arthropoda > Insecta > Diptera > Asilidae > Dasypogon > Dasypogon diadema. The sequence continues at coordinate 29,072 of QYTT01093392.1, forward strand.
AAATCTCATTATTGGGTGTTTGGATGGTGTATGCTAACAGACTCCTTGGAGTATCCTCATCACACTTTTATTTTAGATCCTAAATTTTGTGTATGGAAATAATTTATGGGAAAAAATTTGTGAAGGTTATGCCCAAGTGAGAAATAACTTTCGACTTGTATGTCACATTTTTTTAATTTTAGCCAAAATCGAAATGTAAGTCCTTTAAAATAAATTTTTAATATAATTGTAAAAATGGACTTACCACCAATTTCAAAGTAAACGGCTCATATCAGAAATGCGCATCTTCCAAGAGAAGAGCCACGTAGAGCCGCTTATATTGAAAAGTACCAATGATTTTGTTGAAAAATATTCTGATCAGCTTATAGTCACCCAAAAAAAATTATTTTCTACTTCTTCGGACTGTGTAAATCCGATTTGGATAGCATCGTTCTGTGCAGATTTCACAGGTACGATCGCAAAATGTATTAATTGCCACTTCAGATGTTGCCATGCCAGCATTAAGACCGTACAGATATTCACGATCCTGTTGCAATTGAATATCACAAGTTTCTGGAGTTTCTTCAGCTCTCATTTGTGAAATATAATTACGCATAGATTACAACGTGTTTCACTGTCATTCGCTCGCTTTTCTTGATATTCTTGCCATGCTTCCTCCAACCGTCTTTTGTGTTACAGTTTCTTTTTGTTTTGTATTGTTTGTTTTCATTATTGGTTCCTACAAGAATCGCGACAAGTGACAGTGCGCCCTCCAGATGTGTAAGGCTCTAATACAACATGGTGTACCCTGTGCCCCGAGATTGCTACAATAGCGGCATGACATTTTTTACTACCCCCATGATCCATTCAGACCTCAGCACGTGCTCAGGTTGACTTGGGTAGTTGCACGTTAGCGGCATGGAATTTTTAGCTAACCACATGCCATTCAGTTCTCGGCACATACAAACACCTTAACATTGGGTGAAAGAATAGTTCATCATTTTTTACTAGATCAGATAATTCGAAATCGTAGGGCGTTCACTTAATTGGATTTAGAATAACGTCATGTAGCCTATCGCATTCTACTCGTCAAACTCTTTCTTTGGGGCGTCCGCCATATTGAATTTAGAACGACATTAGATATACTATATCATTGTCATCAGAACTAAAGCTGTGTACAAAATTTCAGTTCTGTTGGATAACGGAAATTTGACCAACACAGGATATTGAGCAAAAGAAAACCACTGAAAAAAGGATACTTTTAGAGGATTCGTCGTAGATATATTACTTAAGCATGTTATAAAATATCGGTGTTAACTACTTTGACAATGAAGGGAAAATTCATTACTCAATTCCTCTCTGGGCACGAAATGAGAATTATTTGTCTTGTTGGTCCTTTGAATTTTGGTAAATTTAAACAACACGGAAAAAAATATTTGAATTTTTCTCTAATATTTACGCTAATGTCGGTTTTGGGTTATATTCTAACAAGAACATTATTTGAAGTTAACTTCATAAAGAGATCAATTTGTCAAAAATTCTGACGTATTGGGAAATAAAATCTTCAAAATTTATATTGATGGAATTTTCAATGAATGCAGTAGTGATTAAAACTAAACTTTAGCAAATGAATATACAAACCCCTTCTTCCCCTCTTAGCAGGCGTTCCCTCAACACTTACAGCACCTTTCCTTGCCGCATATTTCCTTTTTCTACGACGACTACTATAATTCTCATCAAAGTCAAAATCTGACTCGACATCCTCCTCAAAATCCTCTACGTGATTTAGTTCCATTTCCTCGTAGTACCAGTCAGCCTTTTCTTCATTACGATGGCTGTCCTTGCTATCATTATCTGCCGCTGCACTTATAGAGCTACCGTCAACGACTGGAATTACTGAAATGAATATCGGAAAAAATGGATCTCATCAGTCTGCAATTAGAAAATGTAATATACAGATTCGCGCCAAAATTTCCATAATGAGGCGAAAAACTACCGTTCGGCAAGCAGACCCGTTCGTATTCCGCCTAACCAGAATGAAAACAACTTTTTTACCAGTTTTTTAGACGCCGAAAGGCTGAAGGCCTTTCACTAAAAACCAGAAACCAAAAGTGAATGTGAGAACGAGGAAGTAAGAGCGAACAAATTGCAAGCCAACATTAAATTTGGCTGGTAATTCATAGCAGGCAATTCCCATGACGTTATAGTAAACTATTAAAGTAGTGTGACTCAGTTTGCTTAGCAATGGGAAAACACTTTTACTTGCTCATTCCTCGCATGATTACGTACGCCATTCAAGAGTTCACGTGCGAAACCCCCAATGTAAACAAAGTGCAACCCCAAGTACCTGGCATATCTGCTTGGTTATCCCGGAAACTGAACGCCTTATAGCTCTGATGGTGCAGGAGGTATTGCCTTTTAGGTTTCCGCCATCTAGTTGCCGGATATGTGTAAATCTGTCCATCCCGAAATCCAGGCATTCGTTGTTTTTGTTTCATAAACAAAGCACAATGATTCTGTGCTACGCCCGTTTGTGGATCAAGAAAGGGCATACGTAGTCGCCTTTCGATACATAACCGTGTGTTAAAGTTCTCACTATTTTCAAGTAGCTCTTTATATGCAGAATCATTTAAAAAACTTTGGATTTTCTCTAAATTTGAAATATTTACAATCTGAATCTCTGTCGACGCCATTCTTCTCTGGCCCAGTCACCAACACAACTAATTGCATTCTTATAGAAATACGAAATCTAGTACGAATTGGACGGTGTGTTGGGAAATTGTGTCCACTGAAGTTTATTTTGACATTGACAGCAATAAGTCCATTAGCAAAAGGCATTGCCAAGTAAAATATTTATTTCTTACGTTTGATATATCCTTGCTTGAAACTTACGATCTATGATCCGTAACAGATGTTGTTATATATTTGTAATAATTATAATTAGAAGGTGGCAGCTTTTGTCAGAATGAAAAGCTCTTAATGTGAACTAGTATTCGTATGAAATTAATTACATCTGGAAAGTATAACATTGAGGTACCATGTTCGTAATTCGTAAGCAAATTTAATAATAACAAATGGAAATGTTTAAAGGCTTTTAATATTTTAATTCCATATCACTTCTACAATTTTAAACAACTCTTCAAAAAACTACAACTTCTTCTGGCGAATATTTCATGTTTATTTTACAAGAAAAATATCATTTCTGATTAAGACTAGAATTAGTAAAAAAGGCAAAATGCAACTCTGTATTCATGAATTAATTACATTCGACGAGTTCTTAAGCAAAACTTGTGCTTTTTCAACATCGTTCCTAACAACTATGAACAGTTCCTTATCTTTACTATGTAACTGGGACCGCAGGTAACAAACTAAACTCTCCTCGTCGCCTATGCATTGCGGACTGTCTAGCTTCGAATCTAAATTGTAGTATTGATCCCCGATTTTACGCACTGCGATCCAATGTCGTCGCTTTAGGGGTAAGACTATAAAACCAAATTTATAATCTGTAGGCACGTTTAAGATAAATCCAATAATTTCCGAAGTGTTTATACAAGATGGGTCTCTAGAATTATACAGGGAATCAGAGCAACTTCCGATATAATTTAAGCCTCTAATTACTTCCTCTTATCAAACCATATGGCTTCACAATTCTTTTTCTGCAGAGCGGTCATTATTACATTTATGTCATAGTTCCCGAGGCCCAGCACCGACCTATGAGGATTTATCCATTCATCTGGACTGAGTTGCTTACAGATTTCATCGAGTTGAGCTTTACTGTACGTTCCTTTGGCTGTAAGAAATGAATGATTCAAACATAGGATATTACCTAACATCTTGGTGAAGCATTTACCCTGAAACAAATTATTAAGAGCATGTAAAGCACACAACTCTCTCATCTGTTTCTCATGGTATATACCTGGCGTAACCATTTTACGTTGTTTATGCGATCTAAATTAAAAAGTTTCGTTAGAAATAGAAAATACATTGAGTAAAATACTTGCCTACTTGTACTTTTAATATTTTACATCATAAAATCGAAATAGGTGGCGGGAAAGTTTATGTGGCAAATGGGACAAATGTAAATTCCGACATGCTCCCAACTTGTTTACAAAATTGCTGTCAAAATGTGTCATGTCGCAACATACGGCAGGGTTGAGTAATTCGAAAACAAATTTAACTAGTATACTGATCTGATATACAAGCCAGGTTCGCTTGTAACACTAGAATCCGTCTCGAATTATACTAGAACTGAATTTTCCAGTTTCTTTTAAAAAAGGATTTTATCGAATTACTAGAGGTTGCAAACACAATCGTACTTAAAGAAAACGGTTTGCTTTGCAGTTTTGTAAAATCAAATTGGAGGAATGAGCTGTGACAGATGTACCCAAAAAGAAAAGAATGAGGATAAGGAAAAACTAGGGAGAGATAATTTTGCAATCAGGAAAACTTTTAAATGCCAATTTGACGGGGCAAGGATTGGTTACCATTGCAGAGGACGCGAGGATCATCATTAACGTATTCTAGCTAAAGCACACCTATTGTAGCAATGAAAGCGATGGATGGAAAGACAGATTGTACTGTAAAAATTGATACAGGTACATCTAAAAAAATTATCGGACTCAACTCAATTTCCTTAGAGAACACCAAATAATTCTGGATCTAGGACAGCATATCCTGGCACATGAAAACATACAAATTCCGAATCAAAAGGCTGTTGCCGAACAGCCGGTGATGAACTGGGTCAGTTGACGTTCCTTACGAGCTTCATTCCGATCAAGGAAGGACTTTCGAGTCTTCTACTTTCCAGTCAGTATGTGAGTTGTTAGGTGTCCGTAAAGGCTTAAAGCAAGAACTACAACTCTTCAAATTCCTGTTTATTGAATAGAAAAGATATCGATTTAGCTAAGTTTGCGGCTTAATAAACAAATTAAAATAACTCAGACGACGTCTAGAGAATTCATGGAAATCGTTATATACGTTCATGACGCCACATTTTGTTATGACGAGGTTATGTGGTGAGACACACTGGAAAGCAATTTACTAGATTTCAGTTTCTTCATAAAAAATTCGATGGTCGATTAGTAAGCCGTTGATTCCCGTAATGTAATTAAAAACCGATAATAAAAACAACAACAAACACATTCGCAATGGAGTTCACTTTGAATGAGGTATGTCGCATATGCATCCTATCAAAATTTAATTGTAGTCTTGATCAACTAAAATCATTTAACACAAAGAATAATGTGTGAATGTAATTACATAATATTTTCTGAAATCAATGAAATTTAACCGTCAGATCTAAATTCATCACATCTCAAGTCTGCGGTAAATTTGCCATCACACGTAAAACTGATGTAATTTAATAAGGCATATAAAAATTCACTGCCAATGTGTGTACTTGATCAATGCGAAGCTTTAAAATATTCTTGAATTAAAAATAAATTTGTTTTCGTGGACACGTTTACTATGAAGATAGGTGTTTTCCCAAGGTGTAGTGTCGGTTACACCCTCCTTCAATCGTTCGCTGAATGGAATTCTTGCGCATATAAAAGTCGAGATTCAATAGTTAGCAGCCGTAGTTAACTTAGTCTTCCAAACTATTCAATATCTAAGGATATCATTCTTCCAGGATGTTTAAGGTTCGGAGAGAAAATTATTTCACTGCCATAGTTTAATTAGACCTATAATAACGACATTACAGGAAATAATCTTCGTTGCCTCAGTCTTTGCATTGTGCCTCGCATTTGTCCTAGCTGGAGAGGGAGAGGAGTTAGAAAGTGCTGAAACCGCTGGATATATTGGACATGGAAGCTATGGTCATGGAGGTCATGGAAGCTATAACCGTGGAGGTTACAGTGGATATAGCCACGGAGGATATGGTGGTCATCATGGCTAAAATTACATAAAAGGAGTTATTATTCACTTTTTGTGCACGCGGCTGTTTACATAAATAAATTTAAATAAATTGATAAATCTTTCTAGTTCTATATTTTGACCTTCAAATTTCAAGCCCTATATAACAGCCACACCGAGACAAGTTTGCATACGGTGATACTACTCTTGTTAACCTTTTCTATGATTCTTTTTTCTCCAAACACATTTAGAACTTTTTTAGCATCATTTGTTTCAATGCATACCCATTTCTCTTTTATTTTAAGAATACAGACGAAGCCAAATCTATACTATAGGATGTGTGGTTCGAAATTCCCTGTCCATTTACAATTATCCTTAAAATTGATTGAACTCCTACTAAAAAAAATTCACTAGCCAGTTATCGTAACGGAAGTTTCAGTCTATAAGATACTTTCATGGTTCAAGAGTGAACGAAATCCTAAGATAGGTATTCAAAATTTGAAATTATTGGACTGCCATTGGATTTGTTCCTTGCTACAATATAATTAAATTAATCATTTATATGAAATCAATCGAAATACACAACCGAAGATAAATGCAGCCACTTTTTTTTATAATTATTTATACTTCTCTTAAAATCAGTAACCTTTGCTGACAACCAATAATTTTTCCTACAGCCTTGTGACAAATTAAATTTTTCTGAATATTTGTATTATATGTCTACGTAAGTGGCAGTGGACTGAAAACACTGATAAGATTTAATTGCCCCATTTTGAATTCATTTTAGCTCTGGAAGACGAAAAGGTGCTCAATTTGTGAGCTCCCCATCGGATAGTTCATTAGCTACGAATTTTATTGACAAAAGAAGTCCACGAGATGAAAGAAGCCTTCCGATTACCCATAAACGTGTCATTTCTGAAAAGTGACTTAACAAATAAATTATTAACAAGAAAATAAACTATTTTGTTTTTTTATAGAAATGCCCCCCTACCTGAAGGACACAATACTATGGCTATTTTCGACAGTAACGGAGGGAAAATTACAGTACCGTTGGAATCAAGTGCCGTACTGGAGGATGGTAAAGTTGATTTTCGAAAATTCGTTGAGAAAAAAGAATTTAATCAAAATTCAAAAGGTGATAAAGTGGAAAGTAAGGAATCGCCAAGAAAGTAATATAAGAAAGTTGCCATTTAGATATTTATACGACTTTTGTTTGTTCTTCTAGGGAAAAGAATCTTGTTGAAAGTAAGATCTCAACAATTACAGAAGAACCTTCAAAAAAGAAAGTAAGTTGTAATTTTAAATAATATTTTTTTTCTTGATCAAATGATATCCTTTAACATAAAATGCCTTTGCGTACATATTCTATCTCTGCGCATGGGTTTCAATACTTAAGCAGTAAACGGACCTTTTGTGTTTTGAGGACCAAAAAGTAGTCAAATTTATCTCCAACTCGCCTTACTGTGGTGTAGTTGAATTTATTCGGTAAAAAATCTGTTTTATGAAATCAAATTGGATTTGACTGTTTCCATGATGGTCTTAAGAGGAAGAAGTCTGAAGATAGACTGCTGCAGTATTGTTCTGGA
>QYTT01093396.1:6128-40376 GCA_006980735.1 Dasypogon diadema
TCAAAATCTTATTTATTGTATAAACACCAATGCTTCATAACTTGGATAATGTATTTTTCCTCAAAATATTTCATTTTTAGTATTTGGTATTTAAATCGCTAAACTTATTTCGAATTTAACAAGGCAATCTGTCAGTTGCCGCTTCCGATGCGAGGCAAAAGTAGAACATCGACCAATCTGAGCATCGCATGCATCGTTCGCTTCACTCACTGTAACAGGGGACATTACAAGGCACGTATTCAATGAACTTGTCAAAGCGCCGCACTGGATGCGAAGCATGCGATGCGTTCACTGTAATTCCACCTTAAATGTCAAATTTGCATGACAAATGCAAAGTAAAAATTTGCATCGGTTTTTGCACAATAGGTCCCAGGTTATCCACTGAAGTATTGAAATGTAGGTTCATAATTTTGTAGGTTTAAAATTGAAGGAACTCTATCATAGGTCTTGCTAAACAGGACATAAATTGTGATTCACACACACGCATCTTCGTTTTTTTTTACTTTAAACGACGATTGGAAAAGTCAAGAGACTGAATCTGATTTTCTCTGGAATAGTTCTTAAACTCTTTGGGAATAAACAAATTCGGAGAACAAATTGTTGAACAACCCTATTTTACATTTTACATATTTAAAAGTAATAAAATATTTATAAAGATGACATTAATTTTTCTTGATTTAAAAATACATTTATCTCTAATAAATGTACAGATTATTATATTATAGTAATTACAAACTTAAATCATAAACGGAAATTCCAAAATTTTAGATTTGTTTGCGTCGGTTGTGAAAAGTGAAAGTGAAATATCCCACTTATTGTAATTCTAAAGAAACTAATATGTCCTATTTTTTCGATCATCGAAAGAGATTGAAAATATAATTTCTTAACTGAGGAATTAAAATTAGTATGTAGCAATGTAATTTTTATAATGCAGACGTTCGAATTAATATTTTAGTTGTAATAAAGAGAAAATACATTTTCAATTATGGTAAATAACATAACATAATTACAGTATAGTATACAAAACAACCATAATGATTGTTTTATTAAAAGGAAACTGAAAACAATTCATAGAAATTAAAGGTAATTTAAAATTGTAATAACACTAACACTACATCCTTAGTTCTTAATATTTCCGCTTAATCTTCCGCTTGAATTTTCTCATATGTTGTGTAGATTCATTTTCTTCAAATTTAATTCCCTTAATAGGCACAAGTGTTTCGTCAAATCTGTCCCTCTTCACCAGTTTATGTTTCTGCTTAATATGTTGAAAGAGTCCTCCTTTCAGCTTCGCTTTATAATCACACAAATGACACGCAAATCTTCGAGGCTGACCACATGCAAATTTCAAATGATTGTATAACGTTGTCTTTAATGTGTAAGATCGACCACATTTAGGACATTGATAAAATGTTTCTCTTCCTCGTGACGTGTCAACCATTACAGCTGAATTATTTAATATTTCTTGAAATTGAACATCTGAATATGATGCCGTTGCAGGATCGAATACTGCACCCTGTCCCTTTCTCATTCTAGCTTCAATTTTAATTGTTTTATTAATAGGAGAAGTTTTAGGTCTTGTCAGCGAAGATGATTTTGATTTTAAACTCAAAGTTAACTTAGATAAATTAGAAAGGTATGAGAGGGCGGCTTTACGTTTTGGCCTTACAAATGGTTTAGCAATTTCAGGAACAGAAACAGATTTCAAAATAGAAGTATCCTCCTTTTTTACTTGCCATTCTTGCAAAAAATGTTCCTCTGGCTCCGAGGATTGTGAGAAAGTTTCGAAGTCCTCAGGATCCATTTTTATAGTAGTTAATGAAGAAGTTACTGGAAGAAGTAAAGCTAGATCTTAGTTAAAACCTAAAATAATTAATTTAATAATTGTTAGTAGAAATTTTTTTACATAAAGGAAATTTGCCCAACATTTATTATCATATACAATTTAAAAGCAAGATATTTAATAAATTATGATTGCCCTCTTCTTTTAATTATTAAGAATTACTACATTTAAATACTATTAATTGCGACACCCCTTTTACGGAATTTCAGAGCACACAATTTTTCTAATCAGTTTATTGTATTTTTTTCCAGGCTTCGGAGTTATTAATCTCACTACTTTTTTAGAATCTAGTTAAGGGCAGTACAAAAGAATCGAAAAAGTTTTAAATCTTATCATTCCGATTTTATAAAACAATTTGGTCATACCTGCTATGCTTCCAAGGATAAAATTACCTTTAGACTTTCGGTAGTGGTAGTGGCTTTCTAAAAGATGCTTGAAAAATTGATGGGCAGCAAAAAATTCAGTTATAAACTCAGATAATATTTGTAATAAAATATTAGGACGGCAGCAGGATTATCTGATAAATTATTCCTAGTCGATTAATAATTAATAACGTTCCCATGTTATGAAAGAGATGAGTTCCATTAACAAATTTAATGCTTTAGCTAATACAAAACGGAATAAAGTGCCTACACATTTTTTAATTTTTCGTTTAGATCTATCAGCTCCTTAAATATTGCCGCCCTAATTCGAATTACCTTAAATATTAAAGTCTTCCTTAAAACAGTAACTTTTTTAGCTCCTTAAAAACACAGAGTTGAGCGATTTTTTCTGATATTGAAAAATAGCTAGAATAGATATTCTAAAATAGCTTTGTGACCTGATTAGATAAGGCTAAACTTTTTACTGATGACTTGGACATCACCATTATATATACATAAGGGACCTTTGACACTCGCACGCGTGAAGTATTTCAGGTGTTTGCGCAGCTTGATTGAAAATGATGACATTTTGTCCATCATCATGAAAACCGGTTCATCTTCTACAAATTTAGAAAAAGCTGAGTAGGGAAATATCGGTGCATATTGTGCCCTTTTTGACGAGGAAATTTTTGAGTCCAACTCTCTTCTTATTCCGTTTTGCGCAATTATTTGAGTCTTGCACGAAACTGGTTTTTTTTCTCATTTTTGTTTTCAGATTTCTTTCTTGTCATATCTGCTCTCAACTTTCTCGTTTTCCAGGAAGAAGTTGTTCTCAAATGCGCTCCTACCCGAACTCATGAAATAAGCACAAAGAGAAAATCGAAAAATTTCCTGTTCGAGCTTCTTGCTTCCTGTGGCTAGTTGGAAGCAAAATTGGAGTCGCGAGCACAACCCCGCTTTTTACCACCACCATTTTTCGTGCGTCGGACGCAAAAACTTCTTCGTCAAAAAGGGCATAGTTTGCTTAAATAACTGCGGCCTATAATCGACAGTTAAGGCAGAAGATGATGGTCTCTTCCACATTTGTATGGTTCAGCTCAAGAAGGATTCTCGAAACTTCACTGTTAGGTCTTGTCTGAGTTTTGTCTTAAAAAGGATTCATATCTTAATTTATAATTTATGTTCCTGTTCGGACACTCTTCTAGACAGTATTTATTGTACTTGTTACAGTTTTATATAATGATGCAAATAAATAAAACATTAATTTAAATCTAAAAAAACACAAAATGTAAACGATAGTAGGTGTTTCTTTGTACCTACAAATAAAAAGCAATACGATGATGACGAGTCCTCAATAGGTACGACCTATAAAATAAAAAACTTAGTGAAACAAATAAGACATCTACCAGATTACTTCAGAATACATGTACATAGAATTCAAAATTACCAAGTTCAAAGTTCTTCTATTGTATTATTTGATTAATTTTGCTGTTTATAATTTCTTCTTTATGACTCTTCTTTATGTCCCCCAACAAGAGCGGAAAATTTCAATTTGACGCCATTTCTTCTGCTATGCGTTGACTGTCAACCCATTATGACAGTTCGATGGTAGATAGTCCGCCATTATTAAAAAATGGATTGATATTCGACATAACAACGCATTCTTATTTTTAAACATTATTTCAAAAATGGTTAAAGATTGACTGCCGCGATTCGCAAATTGCGTCCAATTTTTGTTACACAAAATGTTCAAAGTACATCAACGATGAAGAGAACAGTTGAAAAATAGAAGCAAAAGCTGCTAATTTCGCTGCAGGGAAATCATGTACGTGTGAGAAGCTTTTTACTTTTGGACAAGGTGCATGAGAAAAGCGGCTTTCCCTTTCTGTACCAGTGATAGCAGTAAAAAGTGCTCACTTGGGAACAACAGGCCCTCTCTAAAAGAGCCCAAAATTTACCACTTTCATAGTAACACAAGCCCATGCCTAACTTTCTACTACATAAGGAAATACTTCTATTTTCTGAGCTTAGTACTCTTCCTTTAGTTATTATTTCCATGATTTAATGCATCCGAAACTCAAAGCTGTCTCATTTCTTTCAAAAGAAGCCCCAAATCCTTTTCCTCTTCTCTTTGTGAATGGGATGTGCATAATTCGTAATTTTAACAACCTTAATTGGACAGATCGCATCTGTACTATTACAAAAAATACGAAGAAATGCCTAAGCTTCCTGCACCGACGCAGGTAATACTTTACCGCTTCTAATCTAGCGCTCATATACAAGGCTCATATTAGACCCAGATTTGAATTTAACTCACATATTTGACCAGGGGTAGGACGCCACTGCATTGTCTGCGTTGGATAAAATCCAAAAAAAGGCTTTTAATCTCAATGACAACCTCTAAAATTCTCTGGAACACCGACGCAATGTCAGTTGTCTATTGCTCTTTATCGCTAATGGACATTGTCCCAACAAAATTTCTAGTCGGTTTCAATGTAAATTAATCCCTACGCGTGATACCCGCATGAGACAAGATCGAGCAGAACGGTGAAATTTAGGGAATCCCTCTTGAGCAGGACTATACAAGCGTGGAACAGATTACTATTTTCTGTTTTCCACGTCGACTATAAGCCTTTCTTTGTCGAAATAACACATACCAAGTCCCAAGCTTAAAATTAACTTTCGGTAACTCGATGTTTACACTTGCCAATTGTGTTGGCATTGTCGTTGGCAGCAACTGTCAATTTCCAATTTTATTGTCACCTTGTGTTCGATTTGTTGATAAGCCAGCTCATTCAGCAAGATATTGTCAAGCCGCTAAACGTGTCATCCACAAATATGTTATCGAGTAGCAAGAAGAAAAATAAAGTACTGGATCACGCATTATCAATTAATTTTAAAATATTTGCCCGTGTAAATACTTTTGCCGCCATTTTTACTAAGCGCGTTTGACGTGAGGAAGCGCGCCAACGTAGTCCACAAAATTGGCTTGCCTGTATTGTCTTGCCAACTCCAAAATCTAGACAATGGCAGTTTACATTAGACAACAACAATGACAGCGCCAACAGTATTGGCTAGTGTAAACGCCACGTAAGGGCCATATACCAAATATTTCCATGGCAAACATATTTGGAATCTATCAAGAGTATCACCAGAGTAACGCGGCAGAATGAAACCAGCTTGTTCCGAGATTTTGGTCTTATAAGAATAACTTTTGAACGTGTGATCCCCTTTGGCGGATGTTAAAAAAATCTGCGGAAATCGCTTCATTTATGGCAAGAAAAATTTCTAGTAAAAACACAGCTAGGGTTAAAATTGAGAAATTTAAATTTCAGTTTTTATTGCGTAAAATATTTTTGCCGAAAATTCAGGGATTTGTTTGGCCAAATAAATGTTTTTTGTTGATTAGCTTTTTTTACGCGATATCAGTAAGACGCAAGGTCGGTTATTACCAGGGTTCCATTAGAACGTTTTAAATAACGTTATACTTTTCGTTATAAAGTCATTTTTAAAAGGTTATTGCGGAACTTTAATGCAACAAATTCAAGTCAAAATGTTCCGGTGTAATTCTACATCAAGTAATTCAGGTTAAAACGTTCTACTTTAAACTTTTCTGAAAAGTTTTCAAATATAACGTTATCTTGAAGTAAAACTTAAAACTGATCGCGTTGATTTAGCGAATTATTACTGTATCTGAAAATACAAATATGTATGTAGTAAATTATTAGCAAATAAATTAAATGCATCTAAACATTGTTAGTTATTACATTTATAACACAATGAACTACGAATATTAAGAGAAAATAATAACTTCTTATAATAATAACTGGCAAGCTACTAAATACCGTTATAATTAATATAGGCAATGATAATAAAACATTGCATACATAATATGTATATTTAAAAATTTCTTATTTTCCGCAGTACTTCTGAAGGAAGCATTACGAATATTAAATGAAATGTATGGGCAAATTCAATATTGCAATACTGCGTAACAAATACAAAATGCACTCAATCCGGGTACCCCATTTTATCTAAAATGTAGTTCTTTAATTTTGCAATAAAATTCTGTTATCTAAATAGGCACATAAATTGGCAAAATCTAAAAATGAACAATAACATGTTTCCATTTATACTAAATTACACTAATTTATATTGTTCAAAATAATATTATGCCTGATTATGTGCTAAGAAATCACAAAAAAAACTGTATTTGTTACTCAATATTATATTTTAATGTAGATACATTAAATTAACATTTTCATAGTTATACAAATAATACCTTACATTTATTCAACAGATCCTCGTCCCCAAACTGTGAAGATAGTTTTATTTCACTAGCTTCGTTGAAGATGCCGTCACCTAAAAATAAAAACATGTTAGTAAAAATAATTCAAAACATTTTAAAGTTCTCCTTTGAGTAAAGAAAAAAAAATAAATAAAAATCCATTAAAACAAAAGCTTGAAAATTACAAATAAAAACATTTTGAAATGGGGGTATATATTGATACAAGATGTTCAAATGGACCAAATGGAGAAAGAAATTTAGTTTAGAAGTAAGTAAGAGGAAAAGGTTATGATAGGAAGTCAAAATTCTAGAATAAAAGAATTTTATTTACGAATAAAACGCCATTGTTTACAATTTTAAAAATAAAATCTTTACAATTCAATTTCTTCTTTTAATAATATTTAATATAGATTTATGCTTATGTAATTATAATGTATTCTTTTAGTATTTTTGAAATATTTTACTTGGCTCTTATCAAATAATTCATAATTGAAATGACAAAATGAAATTTCTATGCAGATTGTATCTATATCAGAAAATTTGTTATTATAGACTCCAAAATATTAAATCGTTTTGTACATATTTCATTTTCTCTTGCTGGCTGTAAATATTATATTTTCCCTTAATTTAATAACTGAAAAGAATAGAAATTTTAATGAACATATTATTTATGAACAAAATATAGACTAAGAAGAGATATGGCCAGATTATGGGAGGGCTGAAAACTTGTATAAGAAAATATTAATTAAAATCTTATTCAGATTCAAATTATTTCAGTGGAAAACACATTGATATTTCATCTAATTGAGCCCTCACTCTCGTAAGATTAAGAAAATTATAATGTAACATTTTGAGTTTTATTAGTAAAAATAATATTTATTATAAAAATTTAGAAAATATAACAATTATAAGGTGCTAGTAGCAAATGAACGCAATATGGCAAATACTATCTTTTTAGGAACGCATAAAAACTAATGTAAAATACCGCAGCGGGGTACTAATATGCAATCCTATTATTCAAAAATACGCCACACATATCTTGCTCGGTATATTTTGACAGAGGAAGCAATAAATTGTAATAGCATTTTGCAGAATATTTATGAACTCTGCATGACCACGGATTAAGTTTGAATTTCACGTTCATATTTTTACTAGCTCAAAATGAGAAAAACGAAAATTAGCCAATCACAATTTTCTTAGCCTCTTTTAGCATAGCACATAAAAATATTTAATATTCAGGAAGATTAAATTGATATTGAAATTGATACTGAAATGAATATTTCGTTTCAAAATAATATTTGAGCTTAAAATAAGTAAATAAAAACATACAGTGGGTAACGTATTCCTATTTCTTTTATACTCAAAGCTCATGTCCTGCACGACTTGCACATAGACAAGTAAAAAAAAAAAAATTAAGTAAAAATTAATTCAAATTTTACCGAGGGGATAACGAATGTGAGCTACAATTGTAAAGTTAAATATTTTTTATATTCTCAAAAATTTAATTATAAGTTAGGAGTGGTTACAGTAAGAAATTAAAAACAGAAAACAGTTTCAATGCCAATCCAAATAAACAAAAAACAAAAACACGAAAATTTGAAATCAGTGAACGTCATACAGCTTCCAGTGATGTAAACGCTTAGTGAAAATTCTGAAAATATTTAAAATCACTTTTCTACATCACCTACATGCAATATTACAAGAAGCTGATGATATTTAATAAAGAGCTGCCTAAAAATATATGAGCCAACAACTTTTTCTTTATTACTTTCACGAACTTAAATCAAATTCCTTCTAAATATTTCCATAATTCACTTTTAGCGAGAAATTTTATTGAAATAAATCGACCGCATAGATAGATTAAATCAAAACCAAAAAATATTAAACAAATGCGAATATCTAAAATAAAGCTGTATAGATTTCAAAGAGAATTTTTATTCATAGCAACAAATTTTTAAAGTGGCAAAATTCCGTTTTTTTACTTTTCACTACAAATGTAACGTTATCTTAAAAATTACTTTTATATATCCCAACCAAAGAAAATATAAATACATTATTAGAGAAGTGCATCAATACCCATCATAGTGTTATTAAAAATATATATTAAGAACAGAAAAAGAAAGAAAAATCTTCCGGCCAATCTCTAAAAAACAACAAAAACAAATTTCCAATAAAAACTTACACATAAAATGTAGACAACACATATAATGACGAAATTTACTATAATAAAGCAATGCATCTATGCCTTCTTTTTCTTAACTTTAAAGTTCTGCTTATCTTATTTACCTAAACATATACAATGTATAATAGAATTAACCTAAATCCATTTTGTTTTTATGCATTTTTTATATTCCCTTCTCTTTAAATTCTAATTGTTTATAAACACTGTTAAAATCGGGAGGAGAGAAAAAATTGCAACTATATTTTCCTTCAATACAAAATACATAGAATGTGTTAAAAAAAGTAGGTTTTGTCTATTCATTCTGTGCAGCATAAAATTCAAATTTTGATGACAAATTATGTTAATACATGAATTTTAAAATATTTCCATCAGTATCGAAATCGATTATAGATAATATTGCAAGCTCCTGAATAACTCATCTACAAAAAGAACACAATAAAAATGTGGGTTTTCAAAAGGATCCAAACACATATTATATACATTGCGTTCTACTCTTTTTCTAAATACAGAAAGGAATTGTGAATTCAAAACTTTTATTCGTGTCTTTCAAGGAATTTATGAATGCGAAAATTTCGTACACGATGGATTCCGTTTTTTAGTCTATTGCCTCCTGCCACGTTTACTTTCCAATTGTGGCTTATCTGGGTGATGTTTTCTCACATGAACTCCGAGGTTTCCCCTCTGTTTAGCCTTATATGTGCAATAAGGGCATGGATGACAGGGCTCTTTACCACCACATTCAACATTTTCGTGACGTCTTAGTGTCGATTTCCAGCGATATTTTTTACCGCAATGACGGCATACATACAGCTTATCGTTCTCATCACTTTGAGTCATAGAAGAATCACTTAGAGACAATTCATAGGTCTGCTGAGTCTGTTGCTTCATTGGAGTGGTTGTTAAAATTGTATAACTCTTCGCAATTGTTGGCTCTTGTCCAGATCGTCCAGGTGAAGCTGGTGGTGAATTTGGCTCAGCAACTTGAGTCGCTTGTGTAGTTTGAATATGTTCACTAATTTCAGCCGGAGCAAAACCAATACCAATCTTTGTTCCATCCGGTAATTCAATGTCATCAATTTCAGCATATTTTACTAAATCGCTTATAATGGAGGCAGATTCTTGGGGATTGTTCAAATCAATTTCAGCTATTTCGTATTTTTTCTCTGCCATATCAGTTGGTTCACCCTTTTCCGTTATTTGTACTGTAGTCGTTGTGCTACTATTACTCGGATGTGGTATTGGACTTGGGAATTTCGCCCGCGAGTACTTTATGCGTGGTCCAAGATTTTTGGCTTGAATATTTACTTCCCTTAAGCCCAAAAGGCTGTTAATTGTTTGTGGGTTTGTAGTAACAATGCTTGTATGCTCTTGAATATGCGGTTGTATTATTGTAGCAGTTGTCGCAATTGCTGTTGCTGCCGATGTTGAAGGTGCCGCTTTCTTTAAGTTGATTAGCTCTATTTTGAATAAAACACAAAATAAAAAATAATATGTATGAAAATTATTTTTTGAAAATTTTATATTTAATTAATTTATATTTTATATAAAAATAACCCATAACAAGTTTAAAAAAAAAAAGTATAAAAATAAATTTCGTAATGGAGCGATTTCCAAAATTAGTTTTAAATACAAAAATATAGACAAGGAAAATTAGCCATACACAATTCTACTGAAGTAATTGGAAAGTATTATTAAAAGCAAAAGGGATCTTGTTTAAAAATATAACAGAAACCATTAAGTACCGTAATATTTATATACTATACTTGAAAGCTAAAAGAATCCAAAAAGAAATGGCAAAGACAAATGAAATTTGAAACGAACTCAATGATCAAGCATTCAAAATTAATGGCCAAGATAATGTATTGTTACACTTAACTTCAAAAAACAAAAATAATTGAAGAATGAAAAAGAAACAATAATCTATAACTAACATAATTATAATTTTAATGCAGCACTATTTTACATTTCATTTTTGTGCCAACCGTGTCCTTTTGACTTTGTAATTAACTTCGTTTTAAATAATTAAAGGAAATTTCCGAATGTCTATGTGCAATTACAGTAATATCATCCCAACAAAAACGATGTTCTTTACCCAATAACGGGAGGGAATTGATTTACAAAATACAGGTCCTATTTTCAAGGGAGCTGTAATTTTATACAAAAATAATTTTCAAGGACAATTCTATTCTAAATTAATTCTTAGGAAAGTGGCTTACACAGGCATATCAAAAACAAAACTATTGTCCAACTTGTGACTCGACAATGTTCCCTATGAAGCGTTAAAATTATTTCGGATATTAAAGTAATCTCATCATCTTAACGCTTAAGCTAAATTCGAAATATTCAGCCTTATCGTCACATCCGTTCCGAACGGAAGAAATTCCGAATCCCCTGTTTTTTTTTGCTGCTTTACAAAAACAAATACACGGGTTCGGAACTTTTTCCTTTCAGGACGGATACGACAATAAGGCTGATTGAATCTTTGCGTAACCTTTGCTTCTTTTTTAACGTTCACATCCTTTTATATGTGTCATTCCATTGATTTGATTGTCTTTAATTATAAGACGTCTTGCGAATCAATTATTGCAGAAAGTGCAGGATCTGTAGCAGCTACCTAAAAACAGTCCATACGAAATGAATTGATACTCATTTGAATGTGTCTTCTAGACAATCGCATGAGACGGCGTATAGGTAAAAGTTCTCATATATAGTGATGGTTTTTTCATTGAAATCCTTTGATGACCTTATCTTTTATTACTCCAATTCTATTTATATTCCTACCCCTTTATACGACAAAATTAACTATATTATACGTCGATACTCTAGACTCTAGAGAACTTCAACTACACTCTAAAGTGAAGGTCGACACCTTCTATAATACAACTTTACTTGTCTTTTTCCCTCTGGGATCAGGGATAGAATTCGTACGATACTGGCCTGGCAACTGTTTAAAAGCAAACATTTGGTCATGTTGGAGAATAAATCCGGAAACATTTAGACTGACAACATTTATTTCAACACACTTGTTTTTGAGCGGAACGAGAAACTGAACTGAATGGAATGAATTGATCTTTGAAAAGCAATGTTCAAGCCAAAGTTACAGAATAGTTTATAGAACAGTTTACAGAATATGCAGATGGTCACATTATAGAATGAATTTATTTTTATGAAATAACTGCTAGGTGGTGGGGCGGAAAAAATACCCTTAGTCGGAATTTAAAAGAAGAATAAAAATCAGCATGAAAATGTTTTCGAGAACTTTTCTAGAACTCACTATTTCTACAAGATCATAATCAACGGACTAGAGTAATATTGGCATTTAGATCTTGTTCAGAATGAATCTCCATAGTTGCGATTATTATTCTATAGATAATTTGTTATGACTACAAAAAAGAAACTTAAATCCAAAGCAATATTTTGAATCATTGAATTGAGGACTTATTATAGGAATTTTTAAGAGGATGAAATTTTAGCCCCGATCAATTTCTGCGCATTCTAGCAGGACTTTCCATGCTATATTACACTTGTTCCATCTTAATTTATGTTGTTGTAATATAAGAAGGTGATGGATGTTGAGGGAATTTAAAACATGTCTAAAATCGAGTATCGTGTGGTTATAAAATTTTTAATGAAAGAAGGGTTAACACAAGCACAAATAAATGAAAGAAATGAGTACTGAGTATGGAGGCTCTTGTCAATCATTTGCAACTATAAAAAATTTATCGAAGCTGTTTCGCAATAGACGAGAATTATCACCCTGTAACGGTGACTACAACCGAAAATATTGAATTTTTAAAACAAATTGTTCTGAGTCATTGCTGGCTTAAAGCAAAAGAAATTACAGCATATATTGGCTTTTCTGAAACAAGTATCCTTCACAAACATTGGGCGTGACGAAAATTGATGCAAGATTGGTGCCTAAACTTGTCGGTGCTGTTCAAAAATAACGACGTGTCAAATGTTGTGAGAAGTTTTTAGAGCTTTGCCATGAAAAACAGAGGAGTGTCATAGATTGTGACGGATGACAACAATATAATCCAACATCTAAAAGGAATTTAATGGAATGGTGCCGGAGGGGAGAATCAGTTTCAAAAAATCAAAGGTCACATAAAGAAAGCATTAAATAAGAGATGGCTACGATTTTCTGGGACTGCGAGGAATTCCTGCTACTCGAAATTACTGTGGAAACTGCGACAAAGGATCATTGATAAATGACGAGATTACCAGGGGTATCCACCTGCAGTTCACAAGGCTACGATTCCTAAAGCTAGCGTACGAGAATGTGGCTTCACTAAAGCCGACCATCTCTCCTCCAACCCCCATCTAGCCCAAATCAAAGCTCACAGAAAAAATAATAATAGTGATGATGAAATTAAGCAAGCTAATTTCGACTATTTTGAAAGAATCTAGTGGTATAGAGGACTTAGTTAAGCGATGTAAAGAATGTATTGAAATAAAGGGAAATTATATTGAAAAATAATACAAAGTTTTTGTCACATTTTCTTTTATATTAGCCTAAGAATACATGAACCGCACTACGCCAAAAAAGTAAATATAATGCCGGATTAACACTCTCGCGACTCGTACGAAATATTCGAATCAAACGTAAACAAGGCGTTTTCGTTCGTGACGAGCCTTCAGTTTTCCTTCAATTCGTGCAGAAGTGAGTGCCACTCGAGAGTCACTTGACGAAGCATGACGAAGCATGACGAAGCATGACGAAGCATGACAAAGCGAGTGTGCTCTTTACACTCTCGTACTCGTGTTAACTCTCACGAACGTGCGTGCGACACCACGAAAGTGTAAATGCGTTATAAAGGTATAAGTTTGAAATTTACGCTGAATATATAAGAAAATGACTTTACAAGTCTGAAAAAATTTGGTGATTAAAAACACAAACAATGATAGCAATATTCTTAATTGAATATTTCAATTACTAAAATTAATTAGACTTAAATTAAAATGAATCGCAGTTCGCCTCGCGATTCATACGAGACACTCGTATCACAGTGAGAGTGTAAATAAGGCTACGGTTATATTCAGCGCAAGTACGTGAGCAGGTGAGTACAGGAATGTTGGAAAGTAAATCAAAAATTTGGAAATTACATTGAAGTGGGCGGCGATTAAGAGTGTAAGAGGGTTCACGAGTGTACGAGGGTAAATCAATTTCAGTTTGAATCAAAACGCCTTGTTTACACTTTCGCTGTTGTTCGTATGTGTCGTACGAGTCGCAAGGCGAACTGCCAGACAAAAGTGTAAATCCGGCATTATACGGTTATATGCTATATACTTTAATGTCGGATTTACACTTACGCCTTGCAGCTCACCTCACGACTCGTACAAGGCGTTCGAATCACAGCGAGAGTGTAAACAAAGCGTCTGCATTCGTGACAAGCGTCAATCGCGAGTCATTTGATGACGCGATACGAAGTGAATGTGCTCGTGTTAGTTCTCACGAACGTTCGAACAAGAGGTGCTGGCAATTAATATCCCTCGAGCAAACATATATCAAAAATAAATCGACATTAACGGTCGGCAACCACACTAGCAAATTGAAGCGCGTAGAATTAAATAACAAATCATATTAATTAACTCATAACCACATCATAAAGTGTAAATGGAAATGTGGGGTTTTTGGTTTCCTACGATATCTTGTAAATCCTATCATATATGTAGTAAAATATTTTCAAAAATTATGCATGCATTAATGAATGTTTATAAGAAATTTTGGAACTCGCTTTCAAAATGATTTAAATGATTAGAGTGCGAATAAATATGTTCTATGAACGTAAATGAATATATAAATATGACATATATATTTATTAACAACTCTTCATAATGTTGCATTATGGAGTTTGAAAACTTTTAAAATTATTTAACCCTGTGAGAGCCAAGAACTGCAATCAAACGAAATTAATTATCTAAATTACTTATAATACTTTTCTCATACGTCCGAATTTTCAATACAAAGAATTTCTGATTAGCGCTCAAAGGGATAAATATATAATTAAACTAAAAAGCATCAACGTCAACTAAGGCATAAATGAAAAACTAGTGACATCAATCTTAAATGAAACCACTAACAAAAAGAATGATTTATTTAAACTAAAAAATTATGTAAAATTATCCAAGCATTAATGTGAAATTTAAAAAAAAATAATAATAATAATAAAACAATTACTAATTGTATAATGACGAAAAGATATGTTGTCCTTTCTGCTGATTATAAAATGTAAATGTGCATATTAAAAGTGAAAAAACGACAAAAATATGACTTTTAAATTTAAATGCAAACCAAAATAACAAAACTTTTCTTTACCACATTCAGTAGACGGTAGTTTTATGGTATGACAAGGTGTCAATGTCGTTATCTGTGGTTTTTCATCATGATCGTCTTCTGGTAATTGCGGTTGACCAGAGTCATCGGTGGCCAATTTGGCCGCTGTCACATTGCCCAATTTTTTAACATGTAGCACAAAACCATCTTTATTTTGCGTAATGACAATATCATTACTTTCCAGCAAGCAGTCATCGAGTTCAAATTCTTCAGGTGTTATATCTGTTTGCTCGCTCTTATCGTGTTTCACTACAAATAAAAAAAAAATAAATGTGTGTTAGTAAAACATTTTACATTAAATTTATATCTATAAAAAATACAGCTTTATACAAGAAACACACTAACAATTCATATTCATAGATATTAAAAAAATATCAATCAATTGTGCATTGTACTCATTCCAATAATTATTATTCTTTTTTGTTAAATAAAACTATTCAACACGTTTTTTCTTTTGTAAAAATCAGTTTATTCCTATAAAAAATATTTTGTTTACTTGTCATTTAGTTACGTTTTTCGCTGCTATTGTTCTTTTTTTACACCAAACTTCGAGTCCTTTTAGATCACTTGTCATAAAATTTTAAGTATCTTGTTGAAATCCTGAAAAAGATGTCATAGTGTAACTTTGAGGATATTTGACGTTTATCCTTAAAAGTTTTTTACACAATTTCAGACCTGTTATTGGCCTGTAAATTAGAAGATACTACAAACATAAGCTTCTTAAATCACAATCCAAAATCCAATGGTGAAAATATGACTTGGATTAATATTTTAGATTATCAAAGATATATACAGTTAGTTTTTAACGATTATCTTAGATTAGTCAGCGGTTTTATATTCAGAAGCGTAAACTTTTAACATAGCGGCAGGCATTATAAAAGAAAAAACAAACATCAACATAACTTTGCTAAATTCTACACATTAAAAAACTCTTCTTGAAAACAAAGTTTATTTCTAAATAATTTAATTAGTTTAAAATAAACACAATATTAAGTACGTGTTGTTCTTTCCTGTTTTAGGAAACGCGCGACGAAATTCTTGCGCTAATATTGTCAAAATATAAAAAATAAGTGGAAATAATTCTGCCGCTAATATAAAAGTTATTATGACTAGGAAAATCTAGTCATGTTTAGTTTTTATCTCGGCATATTTTTCTTTTGCGTTGAAATTTTCAAATGTTCAGTCCACAATCATTTATCAATGCTCATTCATCAAATAAAGTGTGCTGTTTGATGCTGTTTGTAATATTTATATTCCATCCATGCTGCGATTTCATGTGAATATTTAAACTGTGTTTGTATCTTGTCACATATGGACAAAACAGGCATTGTTCAGTTGGTTGCACACCACATTCAAAACGCAAGTGCCGTGACAAGTTTTTCTTATATGTATATGTTTTATCACAGCGCGGGCAAGCATGCTGAGATGGCAAATCATTTTCATTTATTCTCTTTTTATTTGGATTAGCTGTTATGGCAATATTGTTTAGAGCAGTCATCGATTTAATTGAGATGTAGCACAAGTCTGAAAATATAAAAAATAATTAGATGTTAGTAAAATAAAGTCACCACAAAGTATAAATTCTATAAATCCGTACTTGGAAATTAATAAAAGAAAAGTTGTCACACAAATGCGATTTATGAATTTATTTCTTGTTTTTTTTGGCAAAGAATTTAATGAGCTTGCAATTGCTCTTATTAGGCTAAACTGTGCTTGAAAATGTTTTGTGAACTTGCTCCTAAAACATTTTACAAATGTAATCAGTAGCATAACCATCATAATACTTGTCTGAATAAATCAAAGATATAATTTCCGTATAATGTTTTAGAAGCAAGCTTAACATTAAATGAATGGAAAAATGTGTTATAATTACATGAAAAATGACAAAATAAATAACATTGCAAATAAAATGTAAAATTAATAAATTCAATAAGTAAAATAGAGTACGTTTGAACTAAACAAGAGATAAAATTCAAAAACATTTAACACAATAATTTATTCCGTATTTTAACATTGACTAGCAAAATAAATATAACTTCAAAGTTTAGTATTTAATACAAAACTTAAACTTGTGTATAACAATTATAAGTAGGAAACATTATTCTGTTTAATTTTCATTCAACTTTCTTTACAAAATGCCTAGCTATCATGTGATTTCGGAGTTGATTGTTACGTTTAAAGCGCATCCTACAAAAATTACATGGGTATTGTGGAATTTGACCACATTCTAAACGGTAATGTCGTTTCATATTTTTTAACTGTGAGTAGTCCCGTCCACATCTGGGACATTTGTATCGATCCGTATGTGACATCTCTAATATGACTCCATTATGATTAGAAGGTACATTTGGATTCATTGGTTGAATATGTTGATACTGGCAGATCGTACTAGAATGCTGTGAACTGGCGACTTTGCTATTTTCTAATTCATTTTCATTATCACATTTATTTTGAATAACCGATGACGTTATAACTGTACTACCAATGGTAGTTCCTGCTGCTACAACTGGTATATTTTCAGGCAGTAAAACCAGTCTTTCATCTGCATCAATTGGAAGTAATGTGGGACCTTGCTCGTTTGACGACGACGACCAATTAAAAAAACTTTCGTCCAAAAACTCTGCTTTAATTACGTCATCTGTAAAAATTAAAAACACATTGAAAATATTTTATCTACTAGGACAATCAGTTTCCATTTAAAAATTTTATAGTAATGCTATTAATCAGTTTTTTCAGCTTGTAGAGAATGTACATAAAGCTTACAGCAAAGTATTTAGCTCCCTAACAATGCATTTCGAAAACAATTCACACTGGATCAAGAAACTTCAAATAAAGTAATAACAATGGCTTCTACAATTATCAATGCATGCCACCAATATTAAATTCATGAGATTAAATAGGAACTTAGTCAAGAATTTTAGGATTTATATCAAGTACAGCAGCCTAGGTAGAATATTTTCATAATAATTGATTACGAAATTTATAAAAATAGGCCTTGTGTTTTCGAGAATTTCGTCACGTAATCACGAGAAAGTATGTCATCAAAATCTCCAGCTAAAAAACGATAGCAATTTTAGCCAAGCTTTTATGACGATTGACGAGCTTTTATGACGATTGCATTATTTTCAACACATGGAAGATATAGATATGGAAAACTAGTTATAATTACAGTAGTAAATTTCAAAACACACAAATAGGTGTCGTGTCTCTTCTCAAATTCGTTAAAGCATTATAGATCACTGTAGAGAATGACTTAAACTGTCGACTGGAAGTGAAGGACATTTATATGTTGCTGAATATAAATTAAATCTTATCACAGTTATATCTTTTATGCCTGTTTAAAGTTAATTTTAAATAATACACATTTTAGTTGAAGCTTTAATGTGGAACGAATATTTAACATGTTGAGTGCGGCAAGTAATATAAAAGCTTTTTTAAAAGAATTACAGGTTAAAATGCATTTGTACTGAGAAAGCTTCTAAATGTGGGTGATTTTAAATATTCAACTTTCAAATAAATAAAAATAGACTCTCTTTTGCTCCATTTACTGTTTAATATCCGTGGTCCAAAGTCAATTATGTGATGGCCGTCAATTTTCTGTCCAAACAGAAATAAACTTAATAAATATTACTGAATAGGGACATAACTATGACCAACATGCGTGGGCTAAAGTTATATTAGATGTGTTTTATTGAACCACAGAGTTATGAATGGTTTATCAAAACGGCCACAATCTAATGAATGTAGAGTTCATTTTGCTTCTAACAAGCAAACCTTAGATAAGTAAAGACCTTTGCTAACTTCACATTTATCTTGTTGTCAGGGTCAGAATTTTCGACACTTTTTTTGCGAAAAAGATCTGGAAACGGAAGTTATGGAGTTAGGATTTCATTTAAATGCATCGATGTACATTTAGCTTGAACAACTGCGGCCTGTAGTCCTGGGGAAACCAGAAGGTGGCAGTCTGTTCCGCATTCGAATTGCAAATAAATTATGTTGAAGTTTTAAATACAGGTTTGTAATTATTACATATACCATACTTATTCTTTTCAAAACAAATTTTATTTAATTTATTGATCCTTTAGCTTGCTTTGCGAAAAAAAATTATTCGTATGGCCATGTGTCATATATTTGTGACACATGGAAAAATCAACTCAATAGTTGACTTCGTCGAGAAGCAATCCTTTGATTTAATTGTTATACAAAATAAGTAATCTCGATAGTATAGATTTGAAACCGGACGGGCCTCTTGTCTTGATATTACGTCACTTACTATTATAACAAGACGAAGATAAAGACCCTGAGACTATTTCATTTCAAAAATATGAAATAAATTTTTTAAAGCATGTAAAGTCTCTGTTTCCTTTATTTCAAAATATTACTTGTCAAAACAGAAACCTGGACTGTCATTTTAAAAAAATTAAATAAAGAAGAAAAGATTTTTAAATTTGTAATATGATATCTATTTATTTTTCTTACTACAAACTCTTCTAATAATTTCATTTTTAAAGCCGTTTGAGCTTTAAAGGAAGTGGTAGACCTCGACACGGCAATTTAAATATGGAAAAAATTCGAACCGTCAACAAATAAATATTAAAAGCTTCGGTTGTTATTTTACTCCCCACCAGTGAAAAAATTTCGAACTGAATGTATTTTAATTACCACAGTGGATTTAGAAAATTTGTATCACACTTAATTAAAAGTTTATTATTTATCGACTAAAACTATTAAACAAAAAATATCCTTAGTTGGTGATTGTTTATTTTATCAAACAAAAAGCAAGCAGATATCCAATCAATCAGGGTAAATATAAAATTTAAAAATTTCTTCTAGATATGATATATATCAAATTTAGATTAAAATTCATGATTTTGTTATAGGTATTTTGAACTGACTTGCATCAAATCATTGGATAGCAAAGAGAGTTGTTGCGCTCATTTTCCTCGTAGTTATTCGTATCAAACAGAGGAACTATAAATATTTATAGTACAAATTTCTCGCCTCACACCTCCATACAACATGCCAAGCCATTGATCAAATACATAAAATTGTAACCTAATGTTTCCTTTTCCTTATTCTCTTTGAAATTATATACCTATAAATAAAGCAACTACGAGGTTTCAAATTGTATGAAGCAAGTATGCATATTTATAAATTCTAAACTTATTGAGGATTGTAGAAAACGTAACTAATAATTTTTATAATATGAGCTCACTACCAGCTATGTTTTATCATAACTTTGATGTTGTAAAACAACTTAGTTATTATAAAGTTACGTTCCACGCGTGTTTCTTTGTAAATATTAAAGTATTTATTAGTAGTATAACAAATTAATATACTTTTGGTATGTTATCTAACACAAACCGTATTTTTTACGCAAAAGAGGAATTTCATTTTTCACATGCAAGAAGATAATGGCTATAAAAATTTCTAAGTACCATGTAAATCTTCATTTATTTCAAGATTTTGTAGTCATATCATACAAAAATTTTACGTTTAGTTAATAGAAATACTACTTACTTTCTGGTTTGTCACATTCGTCCGTGTTTAACATAAAGAAGAAATACAGTTTTTTCGGCTTTATATTATTCAACTAAGTAAAAGTTTCCTCCTCCGGCACCATTGCCATAATATTGACAAATACATTTAGTGTGCTAGTACTGTAAAGAGAATAGCTGGAAATGTAATTTAATCAAGTGTGAATTATTACATTCTGTTTTCACTGAAATCGTAGTTGCAAAGTAAATCGTTCACATTTAACGAATAACTCTCTGAAATAATGAAAATATCTATTTGAACTAAAACAAATTTACTATTTGAAGTGTTAAAAACAAAACATACCGATATTCTGATGTTGCAATATTCCTCACAGTAAAAGCAGCAAGCTTAATATATTCTCTTGTTACAGATATTAAAATATCCTCCTCATATATGTTTAGTACCTTACGCGTATAAAAACCGCCGTTCATTAGCACTTCTGATTTAGTTGCTTTGTAGATCATATTAGTATTGTATTTAGTATTGGCAAGAATTGTATTTGGTACCAGAATTCAATGAACGAATCCAGTTATAGTATCATCAAGTGAAATGCTTTTTTTCAACTGCACCATTCAAATCGAAACAAAAACTATAGACGGTTATAAATCCACATCATATCTGCTTTGCCATTACGCTTTTTTTGATGTCTCAATTTCAGTCGATCGAATCTACTCTATCAGTGCTAGATTACTCGATATGCTATATTTTAATCAAATAATTTTTTTCCGATACACAGTCAAAGCTGGACCCCTTGTGTAGAGAAAAAACTCTGCTTTGACAGAAGGAGGAAAGAAGGCAAATAATGGGATTAATTAAATGGCTTGCAAAATAATGTGCTACCTCTGTACAAAATGTAAATGATATCTTAGTCACTAATAAGAAATCTGTCAAATTTTGGCAAGTTAGGCCCGAATAAATGGAGAATCTCTCACAGCAGAACTCTATGTAAATAATAATGATTAATGGAAAACTCTGGTTAATGGAACACTTATGTAAGTGGAGCTGAAACTACAACTTCCTGATGCTTCACTTATCCAAGTTTAATTTTATATTCTTTCTTCAATATTCTATTTATTTCATTTATTTTTGAATAAGTTAAATCATTGAAGAAAAAGCAGATATCTAGATTAAAATGAATTCAAAGCTGCTAAGAAGCTCTTTTTATGCTAGTGGTACCATTAATAAACATTTATTGAATATGAGCCAATTTGAGTATTTGCATATTGATTGACAATGAAAATGTAAATAAAATTACTTATGAATAAAAGAACCAAATTTACATCAACTACTGAACTGACGTATAGTCGCTTATAACGTTTGAGACAATTCCCTCCAACTAAGTACAATAAAAATTCTTATTATCAACCGAAATAACTGACATACTACCAGTCCAGATGTAATATTGCTTCATTTGTATGAACCCAACATAATACATTTCCCATCCATCTCATTATAGAAACAACAATCGAAACAAATTTCAATTAAAGCAGGGAATAAGAATGAGCGTGCTCACGAAATTTACAAAGAACATTTTTTCGCATAATCAAAGTACTCACAATTTGAAATCTGGGACCAGATTACATAATTCGATTCGATCGTATCGACGATCAAACTACGACGAAATCATTGTAAAAATTCTGATTGGAATTTTGAAGTAATTCAGCTCAGAATTCCGCTTTAGGTTTGAAACGTCGATGCAATAGAATCGGATTACACTATCTGATCTCTAAATTCCAGAAGATATTAAATTAGAAGAACGTCAATAATTGTGGAATATAAAAATGCACTTTTTAAGTATTACGAACGGGATACGGAGCAGTTAATAATAAATATACTCACAAGTAAGAAAACTGTATTTTCAGAACTATAATATTCTCCGACTTAATAAACCCATAAACCCTAAGGCTCATACCCGCATACCCTGTTGTGGAGCTATGTAAGTAACTTCCATCGACTGTAGAAAGAAAAAATTTCGAAACAAAGCAAATAAGAAGAAATATTTTCACACATCAGTCGACAGCAAAAAGTCACTTAGCTGATTATCTCAATCTATGTGATATTTTCTAAGTAATTTCAAGTTGGCTTTCTGCGTGTTCCAATTAATACAATTTAATTTTACATTGTGAAAAATAATTTACCTGAACCTGATCTAGAAATAACTTTCGTTCAAGACAAACGTAACAGTCGCAGGTAGTACCGTGTACTGTCATTACGGTAGCGACATACGTCGACCTGACTTTAAAAATTGCTAAATGTAAATATTTTTTCATTGGGTTTTCAAATTCAAACTACAAAACTAAATTTAAAAATGTTTTTATTAAATCAATTTGGATGAACTTTGGCAAAGTGATCTAACAGTGATTGTTTAAAACAACAACTAAAGCCACATAAGTGACATTTGAAAGATGGATTAGCTAATATTTTTCGGTCTAAACGTCCAAATCTCTGATATGAAACAATATCTTTCTGTCCTGTTTTCAATTTATCCATAATATCCCTTTGTTGAACTATAACAGGGAGTGATGGAGGTGGAGTGGGTAACCGTGATTTTATAAGATCTTCTTGGATATCAATTATTGATGCTGTTTCTTCAACAATAATTTCGGACTGATCATTTTGCGCTGGCTTTATGATAATTTCGCAATGTTGTGTAGATAGTTCGCTTTCATCAATGTAATCCACAATTATAGCGTTATTGTCACCGGTTGCAGAATATGTGGTACCACGAGAAGAAGCATTTGATGTTGTTGGCGAGTCAATTCTCATACCTAAAACTATAATAGTTAACTTAGTAACAGAAATGTAAATTAAAGTTTTCTAATTATAAATTTCATTTTAGTACTGTTATACTAAATATCATTTAGGAGAAGCAATGAAAATCACAAATATATTTGTAAAAATATTTTTTATATATTTCTGGTTTTTTTTTTCTTACACGTTACTGTTATATAAATATGGCAATCGGTTCCTGGAGTATACAGTTCTTTTTTAAAGTTATGTATATCTAAACCTAATAATATCATAACAATTTGTCCATGTTTATTTAAAAATATGACTTATCAATTATTATAACACAATTGTTTTATATATAATGATCTTCAACAATAATAGAAAGTTAAATCAATCATAAATAAGTCATTTTTGTACATATATCTAGTTTTTCTAAAAATAACTTCCGAATTACTCCTCAGGAGTCTTATATTAATCAACAACTTGCAGTTTCTAATGATTGGCAAAGAGTCTTTTCTTATAGTGATAAATATAATACTTAAAACATTTTAAAATTAAAAAAAGGAAAAATCTTCAAAAGTTCCTTTAACAATATAAACAGGTATCTTCTTCTTAAAAACAAGAAAGCTAATTTTTTTTTACATAAGTGATATCGAAAATCCTTTTCAATTTGAATTACCTTATCTACCCTGGCAATTAGACCTTTACTTAAAATTTAAATCAAAAGAACAATATGGCACCTAATATATTTTTTCTGTAAAGTAAGTAAATGCCAACTAAATGTTTACGTTATTCAGTTACGTTTAACAAATTGGAAAAAAAATCTCAAAAGTTCTTGTAAAAATAATCCAGGACATTTCAAATAATTCCACATAAATAAAATTTATTAGAATACAATAATCGAGTATTTGTCTCCTATATTCTTTGGTTGGCAATATATTTTAGTTGCAAGTTATTGAAAAATACCAATTTTCTTCTAATAGAAATAATATTCGTATACTTATAAATAATATTTCACACAAACACCTGACTCAAGGTGACGTTTCAAATGAGTGCTTTGAGAGAAAGCTTTTCCACACATAATACAACGAAATTTCTTTTGTCCACCACACTCGTATCTGCAAATAAAAATTGTCTAAATTTTAAGAAAAAAAGAAAAATATTCAAAGAAGAATTATTGAAATAAATTCCTATATTTTTCTAATACAGTGGAAGAAATTAACTACACACATTATATTAAAATATATAAATAAATAAAATTATTTTCCACCTAATATGTCTTTGTAGAGAACTAGCATCTTTGTAGCTCTTTAAGCAATTTGAACGTGGACACTGATAACGTCCATCAGAATTAATGAATTTGAAGAGATCTGAGAATTTTAGTTCATACCAGTAGTCCCTAATCAGTGGTGTTCTACCCGTACGACCTGAAATAATTTATTTCAGAAAAGAGAAAAAATCATTGTTAATGTTTTTTATTGAAATCAAATAAAATCAATTAAAAAAGAACTTTAAAAAGAAAAAATTATATGTTAAGAAGTCTCTTTATTTTTTATTATTTTTTAATTATTAATTGAAAACATAAATAAGAAACCTAAAGTCATTATTTTTAGAAAAAAAATTGCAAAAAAAACACAAAAAGGGGTAAATAGAAAATAATCAAACATCATATGAACCAAAGAAATAAAAAGTATGCAAACAAGAATTTCAAACAATGTACTTTCTAGAAAATCATTATTTACATGAGTAATAAGAAAAAAAAACAAAAGGTCAGGCTTTGCAATGATTAAAACAATAATGGAAATAGAGTTCTACATAGCGCAATTTGATTGAAAAGAGATTGCTTTCACAAATTTTTTTAAAATTTATTTGTATAAAAAATAAACTTACACATTTTTGTCGATGAACATTAATATAATTTGCTTTATTTTTATTTTCGCAAACTTTATGATATATAAACCCTTTTTTTTTCATTATTTTGACATTTCTATAATTAAAAATTTCTATTAGATCAAGGTTTATTGAATTTTTAGGTATTTCAGTCTTGTTCGAAAAAAATATCTTGTTACCCTTTTTAATAGTAATTTTACTTAAAAATAATTTTCATTTGGAAGTTTTTACACAGTAAATGGAAATTTTAAATAAAAGAAAAATGAAAATAATTAGGCAAACCTCAAGGAACACTGGATTTTAATAAGAGGCGGGTAATGTTAATGGTATTAAATAAAAGGCAAAAGATATAAGATTTTCTTTTAATGTAATTCAGACTACTCTTTGGTTTAATTAACCTGCTAATTTTATATAAAAGGACTGACAAGAAAAATTCTTTGGTAGCAAAATAATTAAATTTACAATAATATTATATTCATTCTCTTATTAAATACTTCCAACATTCTTTCTTGCATTTTAACAACTTATTTGGCATCACTTATGAAACTACTTCACTGGCATTAAAATCAGTTTTAGAGATAAAAAATTATTTTCACAAACTGAAACCGGAAAAATAATATAAATTTGGTATTACAATATTTTTTAAACAAATGGTTACCTTAGGATCTTCGAGTTGTGAAACAAATTTATGCAATATAATCCTTAAATTATTTCTTCAATTCTACGTCAATAATAATTGGTTTAAACCATTCACATCTATGTTCTGCAAAAAATTGATGCATGTAAAAAAACTGGATAAGATTATTTTGTTGCAATGCAATTTACGTAAAAGTTTTCGTGCCACCATTACATTGCATTTTGATAAAAATATAAAAATAGGAATAATTTTTTTCGCTTACAAAAATATTACACGTTTAATAATGCCGCCGCGATCACGTTTTAGAATAGTGGAATTAGACTAAAACGCGCGCAAAATGTAAAAAATAATTGTAATGGAAGTCATATTTCAAGGCTCATTGATTTTATTCCTAACTTTCGTGTAATAAAAATTTAAATTTGGAGAATGTTGTTAAGATTCCTGGATATAAAATAATACGTCATTATCCCTATATAATAAATAAATTTTGCAAACATTGTCACATATTGAGAAATTAATTAATACACTTCCATTTTAGATTTCTGAGGAGCGAATAGATATGGCATATACGTTTAAGAAATTTACTTTATATAAACAGCCAAAGTATATTGTGAATGTTATAGATGCAAATTTTGTTTCAATATGCAAACGTTTCTTAGCAATAAATAATCGCAAACATACTTTGCTCTGAGTATTAAAAGTAAGAATTTGTGTTATGCTCTATCCATAAAAAATAATAAAATATGGCACTCTTTTGTAAATCCAAAGGATTGAAATTATACAAAAATAATTTGATTATATTGCATACTTAAACAAATATGAATTCAATATTTTTTAAATATTTTACGTTTTAAGTGCGTTATTATGTGACATTTTAAATTATCTTTGCGTTTTGTTGCAAATTCACAATGTGGACAATGAAATTTAGCTACAGCACCGGTATACGGGCATTCGTAACGAGTGTGCCTACCAAGACTTCCTCTTGACGCATACGATTTACCACAGTAATTGCATACAAAACGAGTTTGGTGAAGCGGTTCCATCAAATCTAGAAATGGTACAAATAAACATTTTTTGCAATATATTTACTGAATATAAATATATTAAAAGTTTTAAATATTTCTAATTTCGTTCATCCAGTTTTTATTTATGATATCATCGGAAAACACAAAAGTCTTACTTGCTTGATCTGAATAAAATTTTATGTTACAGCTAACACAAATCTTATGTCTTACTTTATGTAAATTAAAATAAAACAAATATAAAAATGCAGTTAGATAAACAATTAAACTGAAGTTAAAATTAAAACTAAAATAAATAAATAAATATGATTAAGGTTAAGTAAAATGCGAGTAAACATTTGAAACACACGCATACAATTAATACTTGGCTGACGCATTCACAATAAAAAAAAATATTAATTATTATTATTATAAATAAACTAAATGAAGTAATTATGTTTTCCAGTGCAATGCTGATGAAGCTATATTAGAATAAATGTATCAAATTCAAATGCAATTGTTGGCAATATGGCATTATCTCTTATTTTGTAATAGTAATGACTGATAAATAACATTTTTCTCTAAAATCTAAAGTATCAAGAAAATAGTGTTAAAATAGGTAATAATTTCAAGTTTTAAGACGATTCATTAGCATTTTCTGATAATGAGTTCTAATATGCTTTGTTAAATTATCGCTACGTTTAGCGGCATAATTACAAGATGGACATTGAAATAGTGGTCGTGCTGGCGTAAAGCGACATTCAAATCTACGATGACGACTTAGACTTTTTCTAGTTTTGTATGCTTTTCCGCATTGATCACACGCAAACATTTGATCATACCACAACAGGATATCTGTAAGTAGAAAATTAAGACAACAAACATACTTTTTTTCATTTCTTATGTAGACAAGAATTATTTATAGGTCTTAAACCCTCTTTGGTTAAATATAACAATTTTACACACTTTCAATAATACCAAAGTCAAAATAATAACGAAATGAATTTTAAATTTTTTTTTAACTAAGTTTCAGAGTCCCTACAGTATCTAATTTAATTTCAATATGGTCAAAAATGTCAAAATTTATGTAAAGTATAGCGCATTCGAAGCAAATTATAGTAAGCAGTTCCCAAGCTTTATTTTGCGGCAAATTTATTTGCTAATATTATGACTTCCGCTCCTGAAGAAATTTAAGCTGCTTACTTCCCGCATAATAGAAAGAACTCTACAAAATTGGTTTTTTTCGATTTACGAATATTAAAAGGATTAAGACCTCAGTGATATCTTTGAACTACTGTTTTCGATTTCATCTCTATCAAAATTAGCAACAATTGCACGAATAGATTTCAATAAAGTTCAATTTTAGATTTCATAAACTTCAATTTTAGTAAAATAGAACTCAAAGTAAAATTAAACTCACTTGAAATTTGCACTAAACACGCCTATCAATATAATTCTTCTGGGGCAAACAGGTATACATTACGAACAGCTGTGAGAATTTTGTTTTACTCCTTTCCTTGAAGTTTAGTGGTCAAATAATTAGAAATGGGAAATACAAAAATTCATTTTAAAAATAAATTTTTTATATGGAAACAGATTGAGATCTTTAGCTTGTACTCTAAAAAAAAACTGGAACCCGCTCTTGAAATCGTAATTTAATTATATTTGAAAACAAAACTTTCCTTTACATACAAAAGAACGAAAGCTCGAGAATTGTTTTACGAGAAAAAATTTCGATATTGTAGGGCGCTCTTATAGCAAAATATATACATATTGTAAAATTACATATACAACAAACAAAAAAGACGTAGAGTCTACAAAAAAGCAAACACTTTAAGCCAAAAAGAAAGAATACGTATAAACAAACAGTTAATAAAACTAGCGTATTTGAAAACATCGATGGCTTTTTATTGAAATATTAATTTTTACAAAACAATAAAACAATGGATTTGAAGAAAACTCAGAAACACCCAACACCACCATGAACATTTTAGCTGAAGCCAGTCGCTTTCATATTATTTCATAAATCCAATATAGAAAAATAAATCATTTTATCGAACATTTTATCATCAAACAGATGGCAATACAGGAAGCATCTAAAAAAGACCAATTTATCTTGTTAGTATAAGAATTTAATGGTCGTTGTTATAGAGGAAGGAAACATCAAAGTGAATATTTGTCCCCATTATATATATAAAAGGTGCCTTAAATTCTATTCTAAGGGTGATGTTTACTACTTTAATTCACTTTAAAACGGTTAATAAGCTTTTATTATTAATATTTTCTGAATCATTAATGGGAGCAAAATTACTTTGATGGTTTTCTTTCAAGTCTCTAGTAGTGACAGCAATAGAAGATATTATTTCGAAAGAATAACATGATTGTTTTATCCGGTTTTATTATTGGAAAATGTTAAAATATAAGTTCTCAATATAAAAAACCTATACAATAGTAATTAAGTGTACAGATACATACAGATTTACATAATCTCTTCATTACTAATATACTAATCGATGTTAATTATCGTAGTTATTACTTTTAAAAAATTTTGATAATTTTTCTTGATCAAATAAATAGTTATACAAAATTTAGTTTAATACAAAAAAAAAAAACTAAACAGAATTTACTTATAGTACCACAAAAAAAAGGTTTTTTGCAATCAAATTATTTTTAAGATAGGGTTTTAGAGAAAATATGATACGAAAAGTTTTATCCTGAAAATCAAAATAATTAAGTGCTGTTTATTCAAACTAAGTTAAGTCTTCAGATTTTATCAAATTTTGAGATTCTATAAACATTTAATATGTACTTTCATGACGAGATGAACTAATCTATGCTGAAGATAGAAAAAAAATTAAGCATGCATACTTCCATTTATTAAAGCATTTACACATCTGCGAGTTCCCTTTCTACACATTTTTCAAAACTAGTATGCTCCTCTTTCAGATATAAATTTCTTCAATTGTTTTAATAATTTTGTACTAGTAATAGTAACTGAAACCAACAAATTAATTACATCAGAGTTAGATAAAAATGTCGTCATGTATGTTTTATTTATATTTATAAGAGACAAAACTATTATTCATTAACAGCACATTTTTAATCATATACTAAAATATGTACACATGTGTGTCTAAAATAATTAAAATCTTTTCCACCTCCCTCTGCTTCTTGAACATGATTTTTTTGTTATGTGTCTTGTTAAATGTTCCTTACGACGAAAGGCCGTACAACAAAAGGGGCATTTGTATTTTGGCTTATTAAAGCATTCATATTTTATATGACGGCTAAGAGTAACACTTCTCGTATAACTTCTGTTACACACACCGCATACAAATCTTTTCGTTGTCGGAATATATACTTCAGCAATTTCATCATTTCCAACTTCTAATTCTGACTTAAAGGCTGACTTAAAAGTATCACTTTCACCGGAAGGAGAATCATAAGTTTTTACTGATGTTCCTGCTAAATATTCGTGCAATTGTACAGTTCGTTGCGATGAAAAATTTTTTATATCTGTAGAAAATGAATATCCCGTTACTGACAGTATTACAATTAGCAGACAAATAACGTAGAAATTAACAAAGAGTTTTCAAAACACAGTTGGCCCCATTCACAAATAATTTTCTAAAAAAAATTTACCCACTTATAATACACAGAAATAATGATATATATAAAAAAAGAAACTAAGCACCAGAATTACAAGAAAAAACATTTTACTTTGGCATTAAGTAATTCGTAAAACGAACAATATTCAGTAACTGCTAAATTATGTGTTT
This sequence comes from Dasypogon diadema, assembly GCA_006980735.1. Classification (NCBI taxonomy): domain Eukaryota; kingdom Metazoa; phylum Arthropoda; class Insecta; order Diptera; family Asilidae; genus Dasypogon; species Dasypogon diadema. The sequence goes on from QYTT01093396.1 coordinate 36,716, forward strand.
ACACACAAACAAAAATAACTTTAATCTTAAAAGCGCAGTGTCAAATGTAAGCAAAACTCTACAACCACATGTTAACTTTAAATGTTGAGAAGTATCCCTTAAAAATATTCGAACTGCGTTTAAAATTTAACTATTTTTCCACTCTGCTTCGTTCAGTAGATATAATACCGGCCTCTTGCAGAAAAAATAATAAATAATGATGAAAATGCATCAACGGAAATTTAATGTAATTAAATAGAAGGTGAAAGCACTTGGTGGACATAAACATTTCAAATTAAATTTTTAAAGTAAAATTCACCCTAGATAAGCTTTTGAAAAATGTCCACATGGACAGAAAATTTCTTTCTAGTTGAAATAAAGAATGTGTTTCGATAACAGCAAGTCAACTGGATCATACTCAGTGCGCCGATGGACTTGTCTGACACAAACACTCACTCGTTGTGAGGTTCTGTTTTCGATATACTTTCTTCATTTCATTTAGATAGAATAGAAAGAAATTTTATTTCCATGCGGACATTTTTCAAAAGCTTTACTTTTAAATTTAATTTCGAAATTTAATGTGTTGAAGAAAATGATATATGTATGTATTTTTCATCCGTACTTTCGTTTTTGCTATTGCTAAATCATTTTCAACAACGTTAAAAAAAACATGTAATTGTGGATAAAGCATCATAAACAGTGAAAATCAAAATGGTAATGTTGATGAGGAAAATTCTACATGTAAAAATATATTACTAAATCATTTGCATCACCCTGTGTGAAATATACAGCCTTATCGTCGTATCGGTTTCGAATTTGACGGTTAAAGAGTGAAAGAAAGTAATTTCCCTGATTGGTGAAAACGTGTGAAGTAAATCTCGGTTAAGGATTTGACATTTGAAATTCACGGAAAAATTGTTGCGGATCTAGAGTGCCGACAGATTCAATAATCGCAGGATAGGGTGAAAGTGAAACGCTATAGCTGCGGGAATCTGAAATCCACCGGATTCTAAAATAACCTGTATTGTAAAAGTAAATTCAATCTGGGACTGGTATCTGAAAACTTCAATAAAACATTTCCACAGATGATGGTATCCGAGCGAAAACGGATCCATTTCACCTTCTCATCCGAATCCTAAAATACTTTCTAATAGAGATTTTTCAAAGTACGATCAAGTGTCAGAAATAGTAGAAAAAGGAAAATGGAGGAGTTGATATAAAATTAACAGAAAAATTTATCAAACATATAAATAAAATTATAAAATATTTTGCTTTTGCATTAAACTCAATCAAGATAAAACGATACTTCACTTGTATCAAAAATAAAAATAGAAAAAATCTTCAAAAAATATATGGCATAGCATCACAGCAGTGTTATACATAACTGTATTAAAGTTTTCAATGTTTGGTAATGATTCGAATAAGATATTTTTCCGTTCAAGTTTTCATTATAATCCTACATACATATATGAAATGAGAATAATACCCATTTAGATAACAACAAAACCACAGGGTCAGAGATTTGATATCAAGGACATAGGATGTGCAAAAAAAGAAATAATTAAAAAGTTATCGAGTAAAATTATTGGCAGCCAGTTACTCGGAAATAATATATTATAAAAAAAAAAGACTTGAGTACTTTTAGATTACCCTTTGTGCAGGAAATTACATCTTCACTTTAGAATTAAAATGATTAAAAATATAGAGAAAAACAAAAACAGAAATCATTCATTTTAACGAAGAAAGGGGCCAACCAAGTAAGTAACAGCACCCAGAAAAAATGTCGAGATGTGATAGTTAAGTGCATAATTTTACTTTCAGTTTCTTTCTATTTTCCATTTTCCCCACAATTCTATATTCTTATTCAAAGTATTTAAATGAAGACGGGCTTATAATAAAAGCAATTTGTTTATAATAATAAAAAAAAAAATTAAATACACAAAGTCTAGACACATCTCAACTAATTTATCAATTATAGAAATGAAATATCTCCATACATTCTGAACACAACGATTCTATGCACATCTTCTACATTACATTTTCTTTTATATTTTCAAAATCTTTATTTTTGCAGCTACAGCATTAGTTACACAACCAGAAGATTTAGGACAGTAAGAGTAATATAGCTTATAGCTGATCCAAATCAATGTTTCTAACATCTTACGAAAATTAAAAAATATATATATATAAGTTTTGGTTGACAGAATAGTATTGAATACGGCCTGCGTCTAATATAAATCGCATTAACTTGGCTATTGCCACGTTTAAGTTTGCAAAAAAATGATCTCTAAAACCCGGTGTTGTGTTCATTTAGTAGCTAAATTTTATATGAAAATTTAGCGGCAAAATTTAAGCAGCTAAATATGTAACTAATATTTTAGCGAAGATGATATTATGTTTTAGCAAATAATTTATTGTCCAAAGACCTTACTTCGTGTGAAAACTTATATATAAGCGATTTAGGTTTAGTGAAAATATTGCTACGCTGTAGGTGATTTTTGATTAAAAATCGTAAGAATATATGTAATTAGCAACATTAGTATAATTTTAGTTACGGAATTCTTAATTTCCGTGGAAGATATGTTTGAGGAATATTTGGAAAATGAGCTTGTACCTGAAATGGGGCGGGAATCAATAGATGAGGAATATTTACATTCAGACGACAAAATGAAACGTAAAGATTCAGAATCCTTATCCGAAACGAATCGAAGTTTTCCTAAGCAAGTAAATCTGCAAGTAATTAGCGCCGTAAAAGCAACTCTTTAATATGAGATAGAACAGACAAATTTCATAGAGTGCTGAAGAACTTATTATCTGTTTGGATCTTAAACAGAACGAGAAACAGAAACGTAACTTTGATCTGAACCCACACAAGTATTTTATCTCTTACTAAAAAATCTTGCCTATAAATGTCACAAATATCTTCTGATTATAGTCTCTTAAGCACGATTAACATTCGGGCCGCTTCACACTAATATCAACTGGCTACCCCCAACCATATTAGAAAAAATGTTTATTGTTTAATTAAGGTCTATAGGTTATTATTATTAAACAAATATTCAACAATTGATATTGGTATGAAATGACCCATAGAGCAATTGTATCGATACGCCACATCAATACTGAGCTATCTCTAAAATTAAAGTATGTATTACATATTATATACAATACATATATTATACTATATAGCTGCTGATTTCCTGATAGCTCAATATTTTTCTGGTGTATCAGTATGTAGTATTACAATATCATTAAATGAGGCTAAATTAGAACTTATTAAAAGTAGTAAAACCTTTAATGTTCAACTTTAATACTCAGCCAAATGAATAAAAGTCAAGTAGATGCTTTTATTTCATTTTCAAGCAAATTTTTCAAATTTTGGGCAGCAGTCGCCAATTTTTCTCAAAAGTAACAAGCATTTGCTTAACCATTTACTATAAAACTTAAACAAAAGTAGTAAATTCACAACAAAATGAAGAAGGAACATCAATTTATGTTGCGTACATAATTTAGTATTTAATTCTAAAATTAAAAGCTATATGATATTCTGAATCAAATGTTTAACTTCACTATTATACCTCACTCTTTTATCCTTAAAAGTCTATGTGCTTTCTAACCAATCTCCTCTAATTTTTATCTCATCACATTGGTGTTTTGTCTTTAAATGAAGATCGGAAGAGCA
>QYTT01093396.1:60407-73586 GCA_006980735.1 Dasypogon diadema
GCGTGTTTCTTTTCTTCATTCCGACCGTTTGGAACACACAAAATGGTTTTCTCTTTATTCATTCGAAATATTCAGCTCATTCCATTCTGTGTGAATATGAAGTCTATATTTCTGGCAAAAAATTCGCAGAGCTGAAGTTAAAGCTTATAATTATAGCAAACGCCTTTATATCACAAAATTTGATTCCATGCTTCTTTATTTATTCTATCCTAAATGTTCCACGTTCCTACAACTGCAACTTGACTGACAATAACAACTCCTCCTCCTAATTTTCTTTCCGCCAAGACTGTTCTATAGCATCATAAAAAAAACAACTGAGAAATATGATATGGTTAGTATTGGATTGTTCACTAAGTTTGTTCGATTCTCGCCCAAGAATTTCCCTCTAAGAAGCCGAACAAGTGGACAACCCAATAATTTGCACGAAGAAAAGGAATTATCGCCGTATCCGTTCGGGACGGAAAAAGTTCCGAATTCCTTTTTTTGTTCCGAGCAAATAAGACGAATCTATGTATACACAAATCTTACGGCGGCGTTTACTTCATATCTTTATATCATTGCACGGTTGGATAATTTCAGGAACCAGATGATGTAACTCAATTCAAGCAATGTCAAATGGTGATTGAAAAATCATAGATTCATAAAATTGCGAAACTCGACAACTTCAGCATAGACATTCTTTGCTGTAAGATTATGAATTCCCGCCTCATTAAAATTCGCTCCATTTTTGGAGCATTTGGTCCAGAGTATATTTTTAAAACGTTAATTTCACTAGTTGTAAAAAATGTATTATTGACGAGATTATATCTGTTACCAGTCTATTTTTAAAAGGGTTCTTGTAAATTGCGTAGCACATACCCACAGATTACAACCAATATTTAGCAAAATTCTTTATGAATTCAAGTCGAAAATTTAGATTTTTAAAGAAGAAGAAATATTTTTGCTAGTAAAGACAAAAAGGCACTTTGTTCTTATTAAATTTGAATTATACAAATGTTTTTTTAAATAAAATAAATTTACTACCTTCCTGGAAACATTTAATAATCGCAAACCGAATGAACTAAATACCTACTTCCTCGCACATTCTTATACCTCATACCATATGAATTTACGCATGTGTACAAAATAATGTACCATCTACCTTTAATAATTTACTTTATGGGTTGATCGGGACGATCTACTAAAAAAAAAAAAAATTATACAAATTCCTAATTCTACTACAAATCTAAATCCTCAATAAGGACAGGCAGGTAAAAAGGAAAGAATAGAAAGTCATATATACATTTTTGAACGATAACTTTATAAAAGGAAAAATATTCACATTCCTTAAAATAATAATTCTTACGATTACAAATACAAAATAATATGTATTCTAATAGTGGCGAAGATTTGTACGTTTATCGACCTTAAATTTTCTTCGACACTTTCTAAGAGAATTTTGTCACAGCAACAAATTTCACATACTTTTTCCATAAAAATTCCCACTTTTAACAATACTCTGCATATATTCTCTTAGAAAGTGCAATTTTCAGATTACATTTTTTTTCGTATACCATGCTTTTGTCTTAAATGTAATTTCAAATCGTATTTCCATGTGCAAGTAAATGAGCAGTAATTACAATCGAACAAAATAGAATTTTTCTTTGGCGCTATTGATGTTGTTATTGATGGATTTATAAGGGGTGATGCTGATAAAAGAGATGATGCTGTTGCAGTAACAGATGATGTGCCTCCGACATCAGTACCAGATGGCAACATCATAAGAGAAGTCGCTGGATTGTTGGCACCACCAATATAATTAGGAAGTTGTAGAGCAGCTGTGGGAGACAATGTACATCCACTACAAGTCGTACCAACTGTACAGCATTTGTAAAGTTTGCGTATTGTTACTTCAGGCTCATATAAAATTGATGGAATTCCTGGCGAATTGTAAATGGTCCTCAGATCTGAAAGATTTTGGTTGTTTTCTAATCTGGACAAAAATATAGTATGTTATGTAACATAAATATAACGTAAGTGTAGTAGAGCATTAATAGATAGTGTGTAATGTTTTTATGAAAAGTTTATACAGTTGTGGGGAAAACTGGAAAGAGAATTCAGTACTACAAAAAAGACGAATAAAACTAAACATTTGTTAACTTTTTTAAAGCAAAAATTATTATATTTCATCAAATTTGAAATTTATTTTACTGACATGAGGCATATAAATATATATATATATAGTACAATTAAAAATAATATGGCAAGAAAATTTAATGGCTTTTAAAATATGTAAAAAAAAAGGAATGTTTTAATGTAATTTAAATAAAATACTGCTTAATAAGAAAGGAATAACAGTAAACTCCGCATAAATGGAAATTATAAAGCAAAAGCTTTGTAAAAATAAAATTGTAAAAATGGATGGCTATCTGGAAACTAAAAATAATAAATTTCTTAAAAATTTCACTAGCAATTCAACGAACAATTGAAGGTCAAACTAAGAAAAGGGGGAAGAGGCTATGCCACAATAGTACCACAGACATAATGCTGCAAAACTAAAAGAATACATTTGTAAAATATATTTTGCAACGTAAAATCAACTTTTAACTACATAACCAGCTAGAACATCAAAGCCTACGATAAAACAGAACTCTGATGCATTGAATTTACCTATTTTAGTTACTTGAAGTACACATTTCATTTTTACATATATGTCAAAACATTTTATTTTTAAAAAAAATTTCATATATGTTCAAATAAAATTACCAGAAAATAATCTACATTATAAGATAAAAATTAACTGAAATGTAGGTTTGGTCAAAAATCCAACACTGTGTAAACACATGAAAAAAGTACGAGTAATTATTTGCTAATAAATATTACTAATTCACCAAATGAGAAACAATTACATGTGCAGTTTTTGCATGTGTTGTACAGGTATAGTGCTGTATTTTCCTCGAGACCTAATCTCGGTTTATTCAATTCCACGGCATAGCTTTCTTTCGCCCTAGACCTTTCGACTATCATATTAATGAGTTCTAGAAGAGTGCTATTATAGATAATTAAGAAAAATAAAAGCAATTAACTATTCTCATTTTTTTTAATTACAGGACTAATAAAATAGGTATTCTGTTCTTATTTCGAAATTTAAGGGTATTCCTTTATTCTCCTAAGTAATTTACCCTATCGTTAGTTAAGGCACATTGTCTTTGTTGTTTGGAAGTGCAATTAAACAACCGCGTCATTCTCCCTGAGATAAATACCTAAGTTAAGTCGCAAGTTAAAAAAGTGAGATCATTATGTATACATATTTATATTTATACAAATCTGCATTATTCAAATTCTAAAAATATCACCAATATAAGAAAATACCTTCATCTCTGATAAAATAAAAGTTTTGAGCAATCAAATATTTCTAGTTCTTAGAATCAGTTACAAAATATTTTACAAACGATTTCAGTACGCCGAAGGTTTTATTATGTTTCCAAATTGCCAAAATATGATCCTCATTTGACAGCAAAGTAAAACTTCACTTTTTAAAGTAATAAAATAATTCTTTATATATCTTACTATGGGTCAACCGATTATTCCTTCCCCTCGAACCCGTATTCATATATTTTTGGCACAAAAAAAATTCAAAAAAAAAGAACTTTGATATTTCTAGTCTTGCTTCACACATTGCTTTCGCAGTTAACAAGAGAGGATACAATATTTTCTATGTCTGCATCAAGTAATTTAAAGCAGTGCCATCTATAAACCAAGGATCTAGTCTCATTCGAATAGCTGATGTATACTGATTAATGTATTCTGGATGTTTATTACGTACATGATCCTTAATGCTATTTTTACGTCTAAATAATTTTGAACAATAAGGGCAACGCAATTCTAGACCGCATTCCTTTCTAACATGATGTAATGCATCAGATTCACGTGTATAAACAATTTCGCAATTTGGGCATACATATCTGTTTATTAATGGGTTATATAGTCCGTTGCTTGATATGACACCTGAAAATCGATTTTTTGAAATGTTAAACCAATTAGTTGACCAAATTTGTTTTTTGTACATGTACGTCCAACTACACTAAATTTTTATGAAGGATTGTGTTAATATATTTCCATCTTCTACCAGTATTAAATGTTGATAGGATTTTCCGTTAATTTAACAAAATAAGAATCAAATAAGAGCCACTAAAATCTGTTTTAAAAACAAGTATTTATTCAAGTCCTTTTTATATATAATTGTACACTGGGTCAATTTTCAAGAAAAAATTTTTGGTTTTAATTATGACTTAGAATTTAAGGAAAACAGTTTCTTGAAAAACAAAGTATTTCTAAATGTTAAAAAGAACTAACAAACTAAAAATATTTTTGATGGTTTATATCAACTATCTCTTTATTTATTTCAAAAATTACGTATTACTACTGTTTCTATGTGAGTATTTGCTCGCAATTTCAGGATGTCTTTTCCTGACGTGCTGTAGTAGATGATCAGCTCGTTTTGTTCTATGCCCACATACTGAACAAACCATACGTTTTCCTTTACCACATTCATGTTTGAGGTGGCGTCTCAAAGTCCCGGAACGTCTATATACTCGGGAGCATTGTGGGCATTCATAACTTTCTTGCATTTCTTGCATCATAAAATTGTAATTAAGATATCCTGAAATTCGCCTCACGTTAATTTAGCATTTAGTCTATTTCAGTTTTGCGTTAAATTTCATTCTTCGCTTATTAGTTATGGTTAGAAAAAAAATGCATTCACATGGTAAAAAAAAACATTTGCATGGAAAACTTTTGTTAATTGGGTTAGAATTTTTATAATATTGCAATGTTATTTAAGCTGATGACATATTTTATGTTACTGACATTCATACAATACATAATCTCTTGCAATTTTTGGTTTCCGGGACATTTTATAATCAATACAAATTTATTTTTAGAAAACACATGTCTGGATGGCACAGAAATATTTCAACTAAAATTTTGGCAAGTTAATGATTCATTGCAATAAGTTACATCACAGCCCTCGGGATCAGTAAAACTTAAGGCAATTATACTCGATCAAATTATTTAAAATGTTTCTATTATCTTCATAATGATAAGAGAATATTTTAAGGTCAAAATTAAACTAAAGAGGGGAATAAATAATCACCCAAAAAGCGAATAACTAAAAAGCATGTCACTGTCACTTATCTTAAAACGAACTTTGATTTCTTCATAACTAGGAAAATACATATTACAATGGAAAATAGAGATTAGAAATATACATTCGTAATAGTAAATTACCGAGCAATTAGCAAGTATCCATAGAATAAAATGAAACCTTAATTGAAGGCAGAAGTAAAGGGTTCTTATTTCAAAATATAGTTGCCACATATTAACCTCTACTTGTGGAAAACCTTGACAACAGATAACAACAGATTTATAATTTTACTTCATTGTTTTCTTTTTCTTTTCTTGATATCATATCGCGCTTTTTTCACAAATGCACTTTTGTCATCTTCAAATGGAAATTGTAATTGGACTCTTTTACATCAATCATGAAATTTAGGTATATATATTCCTTATCCTTAAGATTTCTCTAGAGTTTTGGAACGAAAAGAAGTTTTGAAAATCTTTGAAGATAATAGCACTCATTCAAAATAATGAATTTACGCAGGCATGACAAAATCCATTTTTAAAAACTCACATTGCAGAATTTTACTTGCTACATAATACATTTAAAAGCAAATAACAACAATATAATATCAAGCACTACAAACTCAAATTCTTCCAATAGCGAAAAACTTCATCCTCTAATAGTCTAAATCGAATTATGGTAAACAACAAATCGTTTAACTCTGAAGAAAGGGAAAATGACAAAAATAATAATTCTCTCACAACTAGAGTAGTTCACTTCATTGCCTACTGATTGAAAACTAGCGACAGAAGGGCCATAACCTATTTACCTGAACATGACATAGATGTTATGCATATTCATTATTACCAGCCAGTTTTTTATAAATGTAATTGGATTGAATCTTCCACAAAATATTTTATAGTTCGACAATAAACGCGTTTATCGAGTAATTGCAGCCTACTGTTGACAAGAATAAGGTACACCCAGAGCTAGGAAGGTTAGAATTCAAATTGTCTACCCTATCCATTGAAAGTGTAAATAAACTTAAATTTGCTAATAAAGCTTTCTTCCATTTTATTTTTTAATTCAAAGGGTTGCATCCACTGCCTTGTTTTATTCAGTTGTTTATTCGAGATTAATCTCGCCTTTTTTAAACCACGGAAGACCTGTTGCTCAGTTGTGCTCTAACCATAATATGGGTGATTTGTCAACCAAATCAGGTGAGCAAACAATGTGAGTCGAAAACTTTCTAATTAAGACATTCTTTTAAATTGCATTTACTGAATAAAATACTGTCCTGAATAGAAAGTCGATTCGTTTCGGACCCCCATAATAGGGATCTAAATCAAATAATATAGTGTTTCTTTTTAAGATAGACAGTTCAGCTCCTTTATATTATCTGACGTCCGTAATAAATAAACGCTTTGCTGGTCGTATTTTACGTAAGCATTACATTCAAGCAAATTATGATAGGAAAATAGCATGCAATATAAAATGCTGATCACTAACATATTTCATGCTTTGAACTTTGATTTAATTTCGTCTATTAAAAAGAAATATTTCAAGAACTAAGATGTTACTAGTCACTCTTAAAACGTACACTAATTCTTTGAAAAACTGTTAGATGTCTGAAGTGACTCTTTATGCTTTGACAATTTAACAATCTCAGTATCAAAACAAGGAGAACAATGCCTTTTCTTGTTGATAACTCTCAAATGAACGACCGCCTTCCCAGATCTTTTATAAAATATTTCTAGTCGAATTTCTGAAAATTTCTTCATCTGAAGAAGGTAGAATGCAAGGTTGAAATTAGCTGCGATAACAGGTACGACAGCCAACCTAAATTATTGTCATACGAATTTCTTGTGTGATGCTCCTGATGACAAGAATGACAAGAGCGTAAATGTGGAAATTTGGCCAGCATAGTTAGTATAATTTATCCCAAATTCAAGTTCGGGAATTTATACAGTTTTGGGAAATAGAAATTGGAAATCTACTCTTTCGAAAATGCCATTAGTGAAGCCAATGCTTCTTAGTCAGTGAACACTCGCCACACAGTTTAGAAAATACATACAGATTTATTTCAAAACATTTAAACCTGTTACTTCCGCCCTTTTATAACACTTGCTTTCTAAGATTTTCGCTTGTAAAGCAACAACAAAAACTAGGAATACAGAGCTTTTTCCCGTTACAACGGAACCCATGATACTGTTGACAATTTCATGTGTCCATGTATAAGCGCTAAAAATTCCTTTTTATTTTTTATTGAATTTATTCCACTCTGGATAAAATGCGTATGCGGATCATTCAAGTTTATTATCGAGTCCATTTTGGACGGAGTCGAGAAAGCTTCCATAAGCTTATTTTCTGCAGAAAATCTTCGGGAAGTTTTACATCATTTACATAAATCTTCGGAAAGTTTTACATCATTTTAAGCGGTCAAAATAATCCCGCAATCAATTCTTTCGGGATTGGATTTGACATTTTGTTCAGAAAAATTACTTAAAACCAAAGGAAGCTATGATAAAATTTTGAAAATCATAAAAATATATACTCCTATTCATTTTCTGAATAAAAGGCTTTTAGAAACCGTGTGCGTTCCGAACAGATTCAACGATAGACCAGTTTATGGTTTTCAAAGCTTAACTATGATTACCTTTGATTCAAAAAATTTTTCAAAAGAAAATGTCAGATTTAGCCGGGAAAGAATTGTTTTCGTGATTATTTGACGACTTATTCGGGGAAAAATATTTATGTTAGAGGATACTGCGATAAAACTTTGCAAACCATATAAAACTCTTCTTAGATTTTCTGAAGAAAATAAGTTTTTATGTCACATTTAATAACAGCCGAGGCTGGAAACGTCTCATGTAGGACAGGCCTTAGTGTAGTTCGAAAACAGCAAAGCGACATGTGGTGAAAACGAAAGTTGAGCAATCAGAGATTGTAACCAGGGGGGTTATTCTCTATTACGAAACTAAAATGCGTTCGAATCTAAACTGTAGTTCGAAATTGTCGTAAGTTGCTATTCTTTATAACGATATCGTTTTGATCGACATTCTACTAGCTTTCGAATGCAAATGTCACAATATTGTTACAGTTTCGAATTGAATTTTAAACATTTTTGCAATAGAGAATTGCTTTTTGAGTTTTCGAACAGAATTTCTTACAATATTGTAATAGGGAATAACCCCCCAGAGACGATACTATAGTGCTTTATTATGCACAAATTTGCAATAAGAAGAAAATAATAGCACCATCCTGACGAGCACGCGTCACAAAAAACGCACTATCAAAAGAACCAGAAATTGGATATTGCCAACTTTTTACAACTATGAACAAATCCTCATGTTCGATTTCAGAGCGTAGTACCATGATGATGACTGGTGAATATTATACTTCAGTTCTACATCAATTTCTGGTGGTTGTCATAGAAAAAAAAATGCCAACAGGTCGCGAAGTGTTCTTCTGTTGCAGAACAGTGCAACCATTTACATAAACCACTATTCGTAAATGTAGCTTCTCTCATCATTGACCCTATAGCCCGGATTTGTTTCTTACTGATAAAATTGAACAATGATGATAAATTCCAGCAGCAGAAACTAGGATTTGGACCTTTTTGCGTTCGGAACGGATATGAAAATAAGGCTGAATATTTAGTTTATAAATATTTAAATAAATATTTAGTTCATAAAGTATTTTTCTGTTATGGAACGTCATTATTGTACAATCTGCAATATCGGTAACAATTTAGACACTAATTAGGAAATTTCAAAAAACTAAGCACCTTAAAGATTGATAGAGTTATCAGTTTTTGTTCCGTCCCTTCTCACATGTAAGAAATATGGGAGAAATCTTAGAACATTGCTACTTGTGTCAAATTGAATAATAAATACGATGAAAACTTAATATAACGTGGATTAGAACAAAGTAATAAAAGTAGATTAGGATTCCGAAATAGTGATACATTTCATATAAACAGAAATTGTGTATAGAAACTGGCATTTTAACTTGCTACATTATTTTAGTAGGTCAAAATCCTACGTCCTTTTCAATAACAGTTGAATTCCAATTGGAAAATACACCTGCCCTTTTTTACGCGTTTTAAAAGTTTTCGTTTTACATAAAAGTAACTTACATCATGGTTTTTTTTTTGCACAATTTACTTACTTTTGCAAAATCTTCTTTTATAAAAGGATACCGAGGACCTTTACTACTTTAAATTACATTTCAGGGTATCTACATTTTAGATTAGTTTTGTATAGTATAGTTTGCCTTAGTTTAATGCAAGTACCATTTTATTAATTGGCTTTCAGACGATATTTTATTTACCCGATTCTTTTTTACACGGTACATATCCCACGGGAAGTTAACCCTTTCATTACAGCCAATCTGATCGACAGTGGGCTTCATGCCATGACTTCATACTTTAGCGACACAATGCTAAATTCAGCAGAAACAGGTTGTAGCATTTTGAAAACAATAGAAATCCTACTTTATCCGGGGAACTAGGAATATATTTCGCATAATATGTAATAACATAAAATAATTAATTAACCGTTAACCCTTTAGCAATGATAAAGAATAATCTTGCTTGCCGCTCTGTCGTTAGATGGTAAAACGCCACAACCATCCGGTGCAAACTACTTGAGACGATTTTCTATTTTTTTTATTTTTAGAGCTTTTGTGATAATTTGTGTTAAAATCAAACATTATATTATACTTTTTAAGTTATGGAACTCTTTGTGTAGGAGTGAGATAGAAATTATAGCGAAAGAATTAAAGACAACATAAATAACGTTAGTTGTAACAAGATAAAATCAGTAATCATAATTTTTTTCTTGCTTAACATCTTCAAAACATTTCCTAGAATCCTACGTTGGAAGTATAGTTAATGTAAAACATATGGGTTGAATTGGCTGCACACTCTAAAAGTGCGGAATATAGGGTCTTTTTCAAAACGTAGTACTGCGCAACTTTTACAACCCCTACATATGCAGATAAGTAATCTATACTTTAAAGAATCAAAATTTCCTAGAAAATCTCATAATAAGTATAGTAAGAGACAGAGGATGAAAATTTGGAAATCGTGAACTGTCTGGGAATAGATTAACTACACGTGTAGTTATTGCATATATTGCACAGTACTGTGTTTTGAAAAACACCCATATTGAATGAATTTCAAATTCAAATCAAAAGTTAGCTTATAACAAATGTCCTTAGTTGCAAAATATTTGGCTACTCTAAAATACATATCTGTCTTCACCTTCAGAGGTTAATATTTTAAAAGCGCCTTATCCTGGATACAATTGGCCAATAATTGCAGCCAATATAATTTTTGCTCTTAATTATTTTATAGTATGGTACTGAGATATCAACTCTGGACGGAGATGTGCAAATTTGGCTTTCATTGAATATCTGAATCTATTTTGTGATTTACCAGCCTTATCGTCGCATCCGAATGGGAAAAGTTCCGAAACTTTGTATTTCTTTTGCAAAGCAACAACAAAAACAAGGAATTTGGAACGTTTTCTGCTCGGAACGGACACTACGACAAGGCTGTGTATCTTCAATTTAAATTATAACTTTCGCTCGTCTGACTACTATTAATTAGAATAGGATACTTGCCTCTTGCAAAAAAGGAACACCATTTTCTACAAATATAAACTAAAACAATATTTATAGAAAATAATTTTTAATCTTTAGTTAAATCAAATCGACTACCAAATTTTAGTCTATGGCACATAAATATTACAGTACATATTAAAAGTTTGTGTTTCCAATAATTACGTTAAAAATAAATATTTGAATCGAATTTAAAAGTCCAGACACTGTGTTATAGTACATTTCTCACTTATTGTAAATCCAATACTTGCATAAATAACTATGTCTAAAATAAAGAAAAATCTTAATACTAAGTATAAATCCATTTCCTACATTTACTGCGACGAGGGTAGTGAATTGCAATTTCAGGATGATGTTTTCTAATATGAGTGATAAGTTTGTCGCTTCGTTGCAATTTCTCTCCGCATGCAATACAAACGAAATTCTTGTCAATGCCGCACTCATGTGCAAGATGACGATTTAGGGTTTTTATATGCTTATATACACGATTGCAACGTGGACAAGAATATCCTGGATGTAATGTGGCATACATATATGAATATTCTGAAATGCATTTTCTGTTATTTTTTTGCTGACATATTTCTTTCACAAAAGCTATAATAAGTATCAGAAAACATGATATTTGGATAACAACATGAAACTCAAGCGACAATTTTACATTACATACTAACCAGTAGATTCTTACTTTTCTATATTTAACTAAATTCCGTTCATGTTTGCCAGTAATATGAACTTATCACAGGCAAATTGCCATCCAAATAAGTTTTCGGGACACAAATAAATTCTTTGGTGTTTGTTTAAAAACAAAAGTTTTTGTAAATAAGAGTTATCAAAAAACGAAAAGTATAGAACACTCAATTACATCTCCGATAAAAGTTTAGTATTTTACAAAATGCTTTTTCTTTCATTTTTTTCTTTTATGATTCATATGTAAGGTAGACACATGTCTCTGGAGATTACAGCCTTGATGAAAACGTCGATCACAAACAGGACAAGCGAATATTCCTGGTTTTCCACATTCGTACTTTATATGTCTACCTAAGTTTCCGCGATGTTTATACGACTTTCCACATTCTCCACATAAATACTCAGTAACTTTTTTCTTACCGTTACTAAAGACGGAAACATGAAGAGATTTTTAAATTTAAAATATATATCTGTTAATAAAAATATTTTATAAATTACTACCTTGAAGTACGCCATTTACAGTCAACTTCCTTTTTCACATTGTTTAATTTGTAGTCACCACCGAAAGTGATGATACCCGATTCGTCAACATGAAACTCTTCCCAGTACGGTGCAAGCTCTACAGAAATTATAAAAGGTGTACGAAAAAAATATTCAATCAATCAAAACTCGGAATCAATCTTTCTTGTAAAAATCTACTCAAAATTCACATTTCGCAGCAACAAGAAGACAAACTTTCATTATACATACATAAAATTGTTTTGTGATTAAATAGTGCATACTAAAATCTCCAAACACTTGTTTTGTCATTTGTTAAATTTTTACTACTTTATTCATTTTCAAGTGAAAATCAAATTATAACCATAACTACGACTTTCATGTATTTTGACGAAATAGGTTATAAAGTCAGTTCAGTTACTTATTGGAATATATAACAACATAGCATGTAGCAACAACAAAGCAATGTACACCACAATAATAATACCTTTAAAATAAAGTAAATAAAATAATGGGTGAAGGAAATTTCCATATTTCCATCAGTTTATTTATGAATTATATTGGTTAGAAAAATGCCGCAAAACCTGTGTACGCAACATTCGCCAAAAGTAATAATTTTGTACTCTTCGGGATTAGTTAGATCTGTTGAAAACCTACCAAAATCTAACCTGCCTAGCCTAGTAATATAAATAATGCATTTGTGACACCTGAGACCTGGGTCTGATCTCTATTCTGAATTGCACTCGTTTTATACTCCGTTTGAAAAAAATATCAGTGGATTTCATACCCCTTTAAGAACTAGTAGAATTGATACTAAGCCTTGTCGAAGTTATTCTGATTTCAAAAGAAACAATCTCTTTTGTATGGGGGATATCGCAGATTCAATTTCAATAGAATAAATACTGAAAATGTTAATATTATTTTTAAATTTCTAGGAAAACGCATTCGCATTCCCGAAAAATAAGAACGTGTGGTATCCTCCTCATGGAAATTTAAGGGGAAGTCCTTCTACTCTGGGTAAAGAAAAAAATCGATTTTTTTTTCTCCACATTTTTCACATCCTTGACATATCTAGAATACGTACCTATAGCAATAGGTCTGTTTAATGAGACACTGCCCCTGATTAACCGAGAAAACTTCGTTCAATCTCAGGAAAACTGTCAAAGCCGACCAAGCTCGTCTGGACAACTTGGGCTGTCACTTCCACGAATGACATTTCTCCTGAGTTTGCCTTAAGTCTAGAGCTTGGGCAGGAAAGAGAGACTGAC
>QYTT01093396.1:74730-101626 GCA_006980735.1 Dasypogon diadema
AATCTCAGGAAAACTGTCAAAGCCGACCAAGCTCATCTGGACAACTTGGGCTGTCACTTCCACGAATGACATTTCTCCTGAGTTTGCCTTAAGTCTAGAGCTTGGGCAGGAAAGAGAGACTGACATTAAACAGACCTAATTTCGAATTTAGTACATCATGTTTAACAAAGTTACAGCCCATTGAAGGCGATACACTGAGCCACGTAAAAAATACCGACACAGTTTCAGTCCAAGTTTTGGATGGTTTGTGATCGGTAGTCGTGTGCCGCGCACGCAAACAGTGATGAAAAGGAGATTTTCGAAATCGAGGAAGGCATATCATACGGACTTAGCATAGCTGATTAACCGCAAGTAACAAAAACGTACCTAAAGTTAACAAAAAGTACACTTTTTCCGCCTAAACACGCCTCCTCACGCTAAACGCGTTTTTCTCGAAACCACATTTCCAACTGCGCGTAACATGATAACTCAAAAAACGTTTATTGGATCGGCTTGAAATTTTGATGAACGTTTAGTACACTATATTTGTGATACCATCACCTAAAACTAAACTAGATCATAATAACCGAAATATATTAAACTAATTGGAATTTCCACGTTTTGTGTTTCAGACAAGATTTCGATCCTTCAGGTCGTGCGTGGCGAACACGGCTATACTGCTGTTTGGACGGAGCCGCCATTTTCTTTCTTCAAAAAGAAAGATTGAGTTTAATATTTCAATATTTAATAAATATATAGCAAGAAAGAGCATTTTGATATTTTCTCTATTAGTGGAAAATAATTTTGAAAATCACCCATTTTTACGGCCTTTTAGGAGAACCTGCCCTTAAAAAATATAAAGCATCTTGACCTGATAGTGGCGCCTTTTTTAAAATGAATAAATTTCATTTCTCTGAATTATTCAAAGAGTTAACCAAAATTCTAACATATCTGAAGGAAAAATGCCCCCTACTGTTATCGTAAAATGTTTTTGACTTTTTATTTCGTTAAACTAAAATAACTGATTGCCACAATAGAACCGACCTTTCAAATTTTCACCTAAAGCAATTCGCTTACTTTGCTAATGTTAGGGCTAATAGAAATTTCTCATGGGTCTCGTAAAAAAGGGTTTTAAGAGAAAAAGTACACAAACGATCTATTATCGATTATTTTAAAATTCATAAACAATTAATAATCAGACTTGAATGTGTTACACTAGCAATGGTGTACAATTTCTCTGGACATTATTATTTGGGATCTCAAGTTTATTGAATCTAGATGAAAGCTCACGAATGTATTTGTACGCTAAGCAATATAATCTTATATAGTATAATTACGAAGCTATATATACTTTATATTTGAACCTTTGTATATATTATATATAATATTGCAGGACTTGAATTCATAGTGATGACATTACATTTATGACTTCTTGGTGAATACCGTCTGGATAAAGTAATACTGTGTAAAAGCATTTGGATTAAACCTAAAAAAAGCTTAATATAGAACTTTTAAAATGCCATGCGAAAGCACTTCCCTTGGCTCCCACTTTAAAAAGCAAAAACTGCCCTTATTTTCATATTTTTCACCCTATTATAGAAGTCAACAATAGCATATTACTAGGGTACAGAAGCCCAGAAACTTTTCCTTCTCCATTTTATCATTATAAAGTTGCTAGCTTTATTCTCAAGTAAAAATGGAATATGTTGATACTTTAGATCTTTTGAAAGGGTGGCGACTGTATGGGGTTGTGGTATATCAATCAAAAGGGGAAAAATAGGCTTTAAAAAGGGAGGTGAGGAATGGCTCTTTGGAAAGCCTATAAGATCGACTTCTTAACAGAAAACAACCCGTGATTATAGGGTGTCTCAGCTAAAAATTACAGGGTATTAAATAAAATATAAATAATAAGATTAAATAAAATATAAATAATAACAGTAAATAAAATACTAATATCAAATTAAATTAAATATAAGTTAAAAAATTGTCATCCATGTTTACTAGAAAAAGAGCTAAACAATTAAAATTCAAAAGGTTTAACGAACACACATGAGAACACTTTCTTTAGATCTTTAGACCGCCAAAACTTCCTAACACATGAAATTTAAATTAAATTTAAAAGTACAGGGACCTCATTTATTGAAACATAACCGAAGGATAAGCAAGGAGAAATTATGTATTCGATAACTTGCGTAAAAAAACAATTGCTCATGAGTTTTCACATGGCCCATCAAGACTAAACGAGTGAAGTTACGTCCCTCATCACTTGCATTACCCGGAATTAGAATTAATTTCTCTTCGACAGGCAAATACATAATACAATGCTTGTCGGAAGTACTCCTTCTTGGGACCGAGATGAAACCAATGAAACCAATGAAACCAATGAAACCAATGAAACCAATGAAACCAAGCACCATGTAACTTGAGAGTTAAGTGTACTTTTTAATACTTTGTAAGGCGGTATTCGTGTTGCTCGTCTTTCCCCTTTTTTTTTTTGCTCTGCTTACTTTCGCGCGTGAACCTCTTAAGGGCCCCATTCACGATCAAGTAATATTGTCAATTTTACTTGAATTACTCATCGACACATTAAAATTGAACGTTTATGGGTGTCATCAATGTTACAAGAAAAATTGACACATTGATGAAAATCAAGAGCTGCTTGATTTCTTCAATGTTAATGTACAGCAGCAGCAGCCAACAAATGCACTTCCATTCTAAAAAGTGCAAATCGCAAATAAATTTGTCAATTTTACATTAACGTGTATTGGCGAATTTTTTGGTGAATTTTACTCGACAATGCTACGCTATTTTGCTTGACAATAATCATTGATCCTGAATGGGGCCCTTTAAGCTCTTTATTACTAAATGTATTTTTGCATTTTATTTTTTCTCACGACGGCTTTTCTACTAACAGTGGCAGCGGACCAATTGAAAAATGATTCACTTCCAATGGCAATGAGGTGAAAAATAAAGACACAAAACCACTTTATTGGAATCCCAATAAACTCAACACGTTGGCTCCCACAACTCATAAAAGCTTTCGTGATCCAGGTGTTCCTAAAACTCTTTACTTTAAAAGTTTGAGTGTGCCAGTGTGCCCTAAACTGAATAGTGATAGTGCGATGAAAATTCACTACCGCTAAAGGGGTCAGTACGATAAAAATTCATTACCATTAAACTGACTAGGTTAAAAATGCAATTCAAAAGCAAACGATGCTATGATAAAATATGGGAGTTGCGGGGCGAGGGGTGTTTAAAAGCGCAGATTAAGGGTAGAAGGAGTGATATCTCCGAAACTAGAGAAGATATTGGGACGGTGTGGCTTAAGTGAAAGGAGGAGATGACGTCCACATGATACCGTAATGAAATGTAACAATTGCAAGGCAAGAGGGTGTTCAAAAGCACAGTTGAATGTTTTAATTGCGCTTCTAAACACACCCTCGCCCTGCAACTACTACATTTTACTGTAGTACCACGTAGGGAATGTATCTCGCTTTTATGATGACACTTTGCCACTTCTACATGTTTTATGTGGACAGAATTTAACATCCCCACATTCCTTTAATTTGATACCCCACTCGATGAGTCTCAATATTTTTTACATTGTTAACTCGTAGTATCTTTCCTGAAACCCACCATATTGTTTTATTCTTAATTTCAGTTAATCTCACTCCGAATCAAACCATACTTCATGAATCAGACATATCGTTACCTGATTCTGTCTTGTCTTATATGAAAAATGGATTTCTTGATATACCTGAATGGCCTGTATGAAGAAATGCTGCTTTATTTTGAAACAAAATTTTAAGCTATCTTTGTTGCTCTGTTGTAGGTTTGATTCCTATTTAATCTAGAGTATTTTAAAGTAAAAGTCACGGGATGTGCATTTTTACTGTCAGATACATATCTTTTTGCTCTATGTTAAAAACATTAGGAACCTTTTACCCTAACGAAAAGAATATGTTGTGTACAGGGTGTCTGGTAATTACTCAATATAGAGTATATCAATCGATTCCTTGAAGTGTTCTGATCAACGTTTGTTCGGAGTGGAAAGCCACAAATGATCTCTTTCAAATGAATCCCCTGATTGTTATCCCATGAAGTGCAAGGTTAAACAGTATGACGTGTGCTACAACATTGTCCAGTAGCGCCACGTAAAAACTACAATTCGTGTTTTAATTAAAAATACTTTTAAGGTGATATTTTCGGTCTAAAAGGCATTTAATCTTGATGGCCCAGATGGTTTTAATACCTACTGGAGAAATTTATGCAAGGAGCCTCAGTATTTTTAGACAAGAAATTGTGGCGGTGTAAGTTAACGGTTTGAGGAGCATTTAGATCAGAAGGTATTCTGAAACTTACGTTGCTAACAACGGAAGTGAACGCAAAGTATCTAGGTATATTCCGTATTCTGCTCCTAACAAATCTTAACGGCTTTACCAGAATAACTTCAGGCCTACACATTATTGTTTTCAAATATTAAAGAAAAATAAAACTTTAAGAAAAGGAAACTTGAAATTTTTATTATTATTCTTCACCAATGAACGCAACCCGTGGAAAATTGCTCCTCTTTTAAATTTCTTATTATATACTAATTTCACATTGCCTAATGGTGGAACCCTAGTGGTTCTATAGTTAGGTACCTGAGTGTACTTTAACACATTGGGACATATATGTATATCCTAGCGATGTGTTCAACGCTTCTGTGATTGTCCATACAAGTCCCATTTTACACCGAATTATTGGTTAACAGTTATTCTAAGTTACTGTGAGTACGATTGCCTACCTATTGACTACTGTTGGCAATTTTGTCATATTCAGTTGCTCATAAATAAATAAAGCATTAGTAAACACGTGTTTGCATTTTTGAGATATTTTTTTACTATTTCGGTAGTTATAACAAACAGGCAGCAAGGCAAGTCTGTTGTATGATATTCTGAACAAATTTTTCAATATATTAACGAAACTGGTATCTATGTAGATACGATTACTTGAGCGAGTGTAACTACCTGCAATTGCATTTCACGACAAATATGTACTAATATTGCATTTATGTTTGGGCACACGAACGTTCGAATGGCACGTATTTCGTGTTCCTCCAGTATATATTTGTGTTACATAAATAGTTTGCAATAAAATGTTAAGTCGAACGAAACGAACGAACGGACAACTAGAGATGGGCCTCAAATGAAAGAAAAATGAATTCTGTAGGCGGTAGCATAATAAAATGTAATAGCTACAGGGCGAGAGGGTGTTCAATTCAGTTGAAAGGTGAAAGGTGAAAGGGCTGATATCTAGGAAAATAGGCGGAATATCAGTATGTGTACGCTCTCAAATGAAGGGAGATGTAATCCCCAAGCTGTTGTACAATAAAAGGTAGTACATAGTTGCATGACGAGAGGGCGATTGAATGGGAATAAGATATAATGTAAGGCAGATATTTTTAAAACTTAATTATGGGACTATTGGAAAAAGTTATATGGTCCCACAAAACTTTCTCGTTATT
The DNA here is from genome assembly GCA_006980735.1 of Dasypogon diadema. Classification (NCBI taxonomy): domain Eukaryota; kingdom Metazoa; phylum Arthropoda; class Insecta; order Diptera; family Asilidae; genus Dasypogon; species Dasypogon diadema. The sequence continues at coordinate 80,216 of QYTT01093396.1, forward strand.
TAATGGTATAATATCATTATTGAATTAAATCTTTTCTTTTAAAGTTTCAAGACTTCAATCCGATATTAACTTTAAAAAATCTAGTGAAAGAATACATACACTCATCACTCGATTAACGCAGTTTGGCCTTTGAACGGTTTTCAAATTTTAAAAGATGTCATCATTTTAGTTTTTCTTACTTTATTCTTTTTATTTTTATAATTTACTTTAATTTACTATGTTTAATGTTTACCTATAACATCGCTAATTTGCGTTAGTTCGTCTTGTACTTCAATAAATCAGCTTTTCAGTATGAATCAAAGCTTTTAAAAGGGGCCGCTGCCTAGATGAGTAAGTAAACAACAGAGGTATAAAACTTATATTTTTAATGATGACTACACGTAACAAAACAATTTTAATGAGAAGTGTAAGCTTGTCCTTCATTTACTAATTTTCGGAACCGAAGTTCTACTTTCGTAACGGACATAATCAAACCATTTTCCAGCTCTAACCGACTTCTACTTTTGTCTTTAATGTTTTCCATGGAAGAAAACGTTAGCCATAAGAGGATGGCCAAGGGAATTAAAGATTTGAGAGGTTTTCTTGCAATCTGAGCTCTGTGACTGGAATTCTAGTTTGAGCATTCCATCAGTAGAGAGTTCCAAAAGTTTGTGCGAAGCCTGCAAGCATGGCTCCGCCCGAAAATGGGCTTAAAATCCAACTTTGACCATTCTCGATCAAAGAAAAAAAAACATTGTGTTGGCGATGGAAAATCATAGTAACCCTTGAAACAAAACTTGATAGTCAGCATTGAAAACAAAAAGAATTTGTTTACACAAGTTATAGTTTCATTTCATGTCGACCCACCCATGTCCGATTTGATAACAAAATTAGTCAAAGTGCAGGACAGATGCAGTTAAAATTATTAGAAATGATATTGTGAAAGAACAATTGCGCAATGCTTCTGCGAAAATTCCTGTTAATCAAATTTCAAAACCTCCGAATGTATATATTTTATAAAAGAACTTTTTAGTCTTTAAATTCAATTTAATATTAACGACGTATTGTGATGTTTCAGAAAATGACCAATTCTAACCAATGACATATCATACGCAAAAATTTTAAGGGTTCTAACTTCTAAAATTATTTTTTCCCTAATCATATGTATTTAAGAATATAACTTATTCTGTTATTGGGAAATATGGCGAACATTTATTTGTTAAAACTAGAACTTTAAACAGTTCGAGCATTGTAGAACCGAAACCGAACCTTCGAACGGTTCGAATAGGTCGAATCTTTATATCTTTATTCTAATTCGAGTAGTCCGAACAGTTTAAGTATTCGAACCTTGAATAAAATTAGGTTATATTCTTATGTAAGTCTGATTCACTCTCATTTTTAGTTGTTAATGTGTACGCTAGATTCTTATTACTAGAATCTAGAACAATAACTTACATGCAACTACTATTGTGTTTTATTATTTATATATATTTGCAAAATTCTGCAACGGAAATTAAGCAATTTAAAGGCAGTTTTCAATTATTTTATTATTTATCGATCTGAAAGATGGCGCTAGGTAAAAATGTAATGATTTGCTTAAAAACGGGAGAATCCCTAAGAAATTTACAGAATGGTAGTTGTTGTCTTTATCCACACCACAAATAATGGAAAAAATTCTCGTGAGTGCCTTACAGACGTTCTTAAAATGAATCCTAGAAAGAGTTGGATTTGGGAATTTTGTGCCAAATAAAAAATTGTTGCAATTAATCGAATGCTCGAATTACTTAAAATGCTCGAACAGTTCGAACATTCGAATACTCCAAGAATTTAATAAGTTCGAGCAAGTCGAACTGCTCGGACGTTCGATTTTGAAATCCTAACCAAAACTTATTCGAACGTTCGGATGTTCGAATTCTTTTTGAGGCCCTAGTTAAAACTAGTAGCACTTATTATTCAACGCACATCACTGCAATTTGGTTTGCACTGCACATGCGCAAATCGAGTCAAGTATTTCATTTTGCTTTTTTTGAAAAATTTTTCTGAAATCATTGTAATACCTGTCGCTGACATTAGGATATAAAGTACTGCACTATTATTTTGTGGAATAAAACTATTGCAATTTTATTTAATTTTTTTCCTGTGCTTTCTTATTTTTACTCTTATTGTACACTTTTTTGAAACTGTATTCGGAAGTTCATCGCGATATACGTACGCAATCTGCGAGCAGGGTATAGTGGATTAGACACCAAAGCAATATAAGACAACTCCATCCATTATATTTTCATTTTTGAGTTTTTACAAAACTTTAGAGGAATATAAAAGATTTTCGTGATTTTGCAAATCTAATCGTTTTCGCAATTTCAAGCTGAATTTGACCACTATGCAGGGACCGTACCGATCACGACTTTTTCTAATCAAAGCTATTCTCTGATTTTAATTTTTTCAGACAGATAGATATAAAAGTTATTTTCCGCGTATAAGTCATTTCTTGACTTTTATTTTTTCAGACAGATATGAAAGTTTTTTTTTTCTAGGCACAAAGAATAATCATTAGGGTAACGTAACGTTACATTTCGATGAAAATTACCATCGATAACACGTTAAATGAGCTATATCATTCTTCTGTTGTATTTACATAAGTGTGCAATGTCTTAAAGAAAGCGAAAATGATTTATTTTTTTTTTTCTTAAAAAATAACAATCGGAAAATAACTTTTATTATTCCCCGAAAAGATTTTAAAAAGATTTTGACTTTTATCCAAAAAATTTAAGTCACCCAAGCTTTATCGAGATCAGATCGTTAAGGATCATAATTCTAGATCTCCGGAAAACCTGCTACTTTTACTAAGTGCGGTTTTGACTTGAAAAATTGAAAATAACTTTTATTTTCAGTCCCTGCTTTATGATATATATCCACTTTTGAGCAAATTCAGTTTAAACCAGGCTCATAACTGCTAACTGCATAACTTTAATACAAAAAAGTTATAACGATTACTTTCTCGACTTAATTTTCCTATTTATGAACAATTATAAAGATTTAAACCGATAATCATTATCGACGAGAAAATTTTTTTTACCATTACACAGGTGCATCAATCAAATACTATGGACAGTTATCCAAAGTTAGAGACAGAAAAATGACTTTTTTTCTTGTTTCCACAAATAAAATAATGTTTATTTTGGATCCCTGGTTTAAATGCATTTTTCCCCAAACTGGTGTGGTCCAAACTGGTAGGGACATATCAATCAACTGCTTCGAAAATTTAGCCAGATCGGTTTTCTAGACCATGAACCCAAAGCCAATACTTTTAGAACTTCCGCAGATGGCAATTTCTATAATAAGCTTTGTCCAGAAAGACTTGAGGGATTTGATAAAGACTTAGGCTAGACTCTCTGGCAGTGTAGAGGAGCGCGATTGCGCCATTTGGCACTCAAATGGTTAATTAACTTTGGAGACAGCATGTTCCATGCAAAAAAAAAACCATCCTACCACCCGGCAATTTTTACGAGATGGTCAACCCCCAAGAAAAGGTTTGTGTAATCTCCCTGTAAGCTTTTAAAATTTACCACTACAATAACTGCAATCAGTCACCGACTTACGACGTTGTTTCAAAATAGTTCCAATATAAGAGAAGACCTTTATAGTTCTTGCTATGTTTTTTAAAATAAAGAGAGAGCTCCTCCCATCAATCAAACGATTAAGGGTCAGGGTTAAGCGCGCAAGAAATTAAAAAAATTTAAAATTTAATCAAATTCTTCGAGATTTAGGAACCGGGACGCAATGTTTAAACGACGTATCATTAAAACTACGGCAGTCACGCAGACTTGATTCCGGCAGGGTTAAAACGAGATTCAAAAAGGGGTCAATGTAATTTCATTAGTTCTTTGACTTTCGTACCGAATACAGTGCTTCTGTAATATAGGTATCCTATTTTTTGAAGGCTCAGTTCACCTGGCACGATGCCTGCCACGGTTTTGTTCAGCTACTAGATATTATTCACACATGAATGGCATAGCACTTAAAGCACCTCCACAGTAAGTATTTAGCTGTAGTGGTTTAAGATAACAGAAAATGTTAATGACATGACAGAGCAGAAGGTATTGTACCAGAGAAATTTGTGTTTTCGTCTTAATAGGTTTGTTCAACGAGCCTGAAAGTAGAGCAGAGCAGCTCAGACGAGCTCACTTCAGAGCAGCTGCCAAAACTAACGTTGGGCAAAAATAAGCAACATGGAGCAAATGGTTCATTGAACACAAATCTGAAATTTTCTGAGCTGAGTTAGGTTAAGTTGAAATGATTATGTCTTTTACACTTATATATTGCACCACTTTATTCCTTATATATTTTTAAATGTTTAAAAAGGCACTTCCTTCACTATTATTTCTTAAAAAATTCAAATTTTTCTCAAACACAACAAATTACTCCTCCCACAACTTTGCTTTGAAAACTGTAAAAACTGTATGAACAAGAAGTACAAAATACTTCCCTCTTAATGCACTTTTAAAAACGAAGGGCGTATTAAAAAACGCAGTATTGCCTAACTTTTGCAAAAGCTATTCAGGTAGATAACTACTTTACACTTAAAAACGTATAACTATGCGAGGAAATTGAACCTTACATTTTCCTCCATCAATGAATCAATAAAAAAAATGTACCAAAGTAATTTCATGAATTTTTAATGATATCCCTGCATTAAAATTCATTGATGTTGGGAATTTATAGTAGTGTTTGTATGTTTATTACTTCATTAATGATGTAATAAACACATTTCCTACTGGGAAATGACGAAAAACCGTTATCACTTTGCGAACTTTTATTCTATAGGTGTATGCAGATTCATACATCTACGATTTTGCGCTAAATTGCCAATGCTTTTTTTACGGTGAAGCCAAAGCTCAGGGGATGCCCTCTGCTGCTATATAGCACAGCCTTGGCGAAAAGGAAAATGGGAATGAAGAGTATGGGGATTAGGAGTTCGAAGGTGTATGTGCACATCTGCGGGAAATAGTCGACAGGGAAAATAGAAGATGCAGTCTGTTCCACATTCGTTCAGTTCGGCTCAAGGATTCTCTAAACTTCACTGTTTTGCTATATCTCATCTCGAGAACGAGGGGATAAAGACGACTCGATACGTGGGTATCACACGTGGGAATTAGTCTACGACAGAAATTTCCAGAAATTTCGTTGGAACGATGTCCATTAAAGTAGCGATAAAAAAGCATTAGACAAGTAACATTGCGTCCGTGCTCCAGAGAATCGATTTGAATGAGAACGAGCTTAAACTTCTTTCTGGACTTTGTCCAACACGAACAATGCAACTGCCCCTACCCAAATGTGTGAATTATATTCAAATCTGGGTCTAATATGAGCCTTGTATATGAGCACTAAGCCAAATGGGGTGAAGTATTTCTTGCAACGATGCAAAAAGCCTAGGCACTTCATCGCACTCTTTGCAATAGCAACTAAGATTGTTGGGTACTTATTAGGTTCCTAAGATGTTAAGTTAGAAGAGTTTGAAACGCACATCGCATTGAGGAAGAGACGTGAAGGTGGTTGTGCGTCCTTTTGAGAAAAATAGCTATGGTCTCTAGATGAATTGAACTCGACACGATTCGCTCTGCTCCAGGCGAGAATTTTAGTAATATCATTGTAGCAGCTATATATATTATCATCATTTATACATGCTATAATAAACGTAGCCACTCACTTTTCTACAAGATCGTTCTAGTACACAGACTTTTTCTAAGCTTAGGAGGAACTAGTTAGTGAGTTTGCGACTATCCTATCGAGTAGACGCTATCCTCCTGTATACATTTTTTGTGAATAAAGTTAAAGTTAAGAAATAGTACGCGTCTTTTAACTTATCCCGATAAGATAGCAACAGTCATTTAGTGATCCAAGTATGCGTGCTCGATTATTATCAGTACCAATTCCGCAAGATTCTGCAATTGATTCGTATGAATATCCGAAATCGAGGATACTCTCATCTGTAGATAGGTCAGATTAAAGAAAGAGAAGACAATAATACGTTAATAAAAGTTTCCACAATGAGGGAAATAATATCGAATATGATAAATGGAATAATTTCCTATTTTCTCAAAGGTTTAGCTAGGGAAGAGGCGCAGCGCTTGAGAACCAGGGGCGAGATTCCATCAAGTCCGGTGGCTTTGGACACATCGAGGTTCGCAAGCATCCCTTAACACCTTCGCGACGGCATGTACCACGGGTGGCTCATGCGAGATTCTTTTGAAGCAAACCACATATATGAACGAAAAGAAAGCTCTCATTAACAAAGCGTCGTCGCGAAAGCGATAACTATTTGGAACAGTGGGATAAGCTTCCGAAATTTGTGCGAAACAGATGGCAGCCCTATCACTTATCACTGTCTTTGTTTATTCATTCTTAGTGTTCAACTCTATTTTCTTAAATTGTTATATAAGTTGGTAATTGTTATAAATTAAATTGTAGTCCCGCATTTTACGAAAAACTACTGCACTACCGGCATAAAGCGGGAATGAATTTTACTAAATTTACGCCTGCATTTGAAGATAATGTTTGAAGTAATCACAATTAATGCAATTACAGTTGTTGATTACAAATTTACTTGTAATCGTGATTGCTAACTAACGATTATTACAATAATAATCAGAAGAGTAACTGATTAAAAAAAAAAAATATATCGACGTTTATTACCTTCCAAGTAATTAAAATTTACATTAAATAATAAAAATTCTCAGTAATAAAAATCAGACTTATCGTCGTATCTCTTCAGAACAGAAAACGTCCCGAAATCCTTGTATTTTGTTGTAAATTAGAAAATCATAAGTCAGACTCGTGGTGAAAATTATGCGCCAAACATAAATGCAAGTCGTGGTAAGACGTTACAGACCAAACACAAAAATTGTAGTAGGAGGGATTATGGCACTCGCGGTGCTAAACTAAATCGTCCAGCAAAGAACTGGGGCCTCGTCATGTAACTTTGTTTCGATTCGTCTTATAGTCGACTACGAAAGTCGAATCGAAATATATTTCGTGTCATGGAATTCATTCGACTTAGTAAATGGCAGTTCCATGCAACAGGTGCACTAGAATCTATGCATTTATACAAAAGTTATGTTTTCTCAAAATGTTATTACATTTTCAAAACTTCCACCTAATACAATTAGTTGTAGGACGCAAATTACGTAAACTACTAATAAACATACGTAATTTGTAATGTGCAAAACTGTTATAGTTATAGGCTACTGGCTAAGTTAACAAAGCCAGTATACCGTGACGAAAAAAAGGTCACTGCTATATGGCATAGAAATCTGAGGAGAATCTAACGAGATAAAGACCAAGACGAAAACTTGAATTGAAATATGCCCTTAATCCTGATACACCATTATCGACCTATCGATTAAATTACTAATTTCTTTTACAAGCTGTTAGCGTCAGAGAAGCCCATAAGTTAATACAGCTCCACGGCCAGCCTTGCCATAACTAAAGGGTTAAACGTAATACAGTCGCGTAAGTGAATTTCAGATTGATAAAAGACTGTTTTATAAGAACTAAAAATGACGCATAATCGTGAATATGAAGTGCAATATCTCTTGGAGAAGGTGAAAGCACCAAATAATTTCGAAGTGTGTGGTGCTAATTAATCAGTATGGTAAATTTCTCTGGATCTACTTAATGCAAATTATTCCGTCTATTTGCAGCTAAAGGCCAATACCCTCCGTAGTCTAATTGATATTTCATAAACTATAAACAAATTCAACTTTTCCGATATGCGCACATTAACCTCAGCAACCATGTTATGCTTGTTGTTAAAAATTAGTGTATGTAATTACAGATTTATGTTCAACTTTCCTACGAATTCCGGTAAATTTGTATCGAGATTCAGCAATCACAAGTGCCTAATAACAAATAATTTCAAATGCAAAGCCTTATCATCGTATCCGTTAGGAACAGAAAAAGTATTCTAATTTAGATATTTGTCCCTGTTAAAGTTGAAACCTACCATGCATTTTCTAATAGTGTTTACTAAACTAACAATTAGAATAAGGTTTATGATTAAACATACGGCAAAGGCCTTCTAGAAAGTTTCTCATGTGATCCTGTCTCCCTTTCTGTGGGCAGGAAGCTATATACATAATAGATCGCTCTAACCTAATTCAAAATAATTATTTATCATGTTATAACATGAGAGATGTGTGTACCGAAAACGGTGTACGTGGCAGCGAACGTGTTAAACAATAATATTCTTCCAATTTCTCCTCATATGACTGTGGATTGGTAGGTTGCACAACGAGATTTACATCTCAGAAATAAATGATTGGAAATTGTGTATTCCGTATAATTCTCCAAGAATTATCCTCAATTATCAAATACACTGCCAAAGAGTAGGCTAAGTATAAATGGACGGTAGCACTTTTTTTCAAGTACAATATAACTTGATTAGCTATCGACTAGGCTTATCAAGAAGACACTCGAAGCATGCATAGTAGACAAATTTCCTATCATTTGAATAATTTCACAACTGTTACGAAAATGATTGTTTCATTGTTTTAATTTATATAAATAAAGACAATATATAAGCATTTGGTTAACTTAAATCCATTTTTAAATTACTTCACTGAAAATAATAAGCTAAGCTCATGCTAAAATGAATAAAAAAAAACATGTTTCTGCCTCAATTTTTTAAAAAGTCTACATAATTTTGTACAGTCCTCTCCCTCATTGATTCTTTTGTTTTGGGGTGTGAACATTTTAGTCATTAGACGTTTTAGTCATTACTATTTTTTCTCTTGATAAGATGGAACGCTATGTACAAGGATAGGCAACATAAAAAGCTCTTTTGGATCTAAATCAGTATGATGTATATGTATGTATATACATAAGAAGATTAGGATACAAGTACACATTAGTGTACAATAAATAATTCATTATGAAGCATCTGTAAATTAAGAAAATTTAAATGCTATCCTCACAGTGCCGCATTGTGAAGTATTAGGCGAATTGAGAAAATAAAAAATACTATCCTCAAAACTGCAGTCTTCTAAGAACGCTAAACCCATCGTACACTACAATTTTCAAAAAATAGTTTCAAATATGTACTTCTATATAAATAAAAACTTCGATCATAAAACAAAAGGAAAAGCTCTTGTCCATAAACATCCCATAAGATGTTCAATTTTATTATAATTATTAATACTAACTTTGCGTTAAATTCGTAAGTAAGCAACTTTCTCACTGAATGGATCAAATGTAATCGTCGTTCAACAAATAATGAAGATATAAACTTATGTATGAACTCCTCCCATTTAATTCAATATCCGAAATTATAATATTCACCAAGCAGTCATCACAATTTTAATTCAGTCACCGCTCCAAAAAATGTTTGGGAAAATGAATTTATCTAGCACCTTCATTAACTAAATACTTATCACTGTATAACCTTTTTCATTTGAATTCCACCGCTTTGGAGTATATCGTATAAAGTAAATACTATTATCTAAATTTTAAAATTTTCCTAAAATACTCATAAAAAAGGCGAATACCTATTCTCTTATAATTTCCATTGTAAAACAAATAACTTAACTAGGATTAAACTGGCCTATGTAATATTCTTATGAAGAAAGTAGAGTTCGAGTTTTTACATACACGAGTTCATATTTGGATTGTTAACCATTGCATTCTAGACCAGTTTAATTCCAGGCTAGTCAAATGACTTTATTCTCCCTACTCCCAACCAAGTACATTACGTAACCAATTCTGGTTCAGTATTCCTCAAATTAGTAAACATACTAAAAAAATTATATGATTTATGTTAACTAATGAGTGCCCTATACTTCAAATAATTAAATCTGTCTTATCTAAAAATATTGTATTAATTCAGTGAATATGTTGTACTGTACCCAACGGTTTTAATGCATACAAATTCAATATACAGCTATATGGGGCAACATATCCTCTGAATTATTTATTTAGAAAGATAACAAACATTCACTTACTTTGATTATTAAGTCACCATCCGTACACAAACGACAACTTCATCACATTTTGCAACTTCGTGTAAGATCTTTTCAATTGAAAGGGCCAAACTTTTCAAAGAATTTATATTTTTTTAATAACAAAATATTGATCTTTTAAAAACAATTTACTGATTAAAAAACGTTGGCCCTTCCTTTGAAAATAAAAACATTCTTCAGTGGACAATGTGAAAGAAATCGAAATTAAAATACTCTCATTCAGAGTTCTTTCACTTTAACCTGAAAATTCCTCTTTTGGAAATAATAAATCAAGGATAAGGGAAAGGATAATAAATTAAAAAATATAAATGTATAAAATAAGCTCGTTAGAATGTTAACTCCTTCAACCGATACTGTTGAATGGAGGCATACTTACACATAACGTAATTAATTCGATTATTATTAGGCCTTTTTTCAATACACCACTCGAATTCGAAAAGTTCATTTTACCTCGCTGCAAAGTAATTAAATTTTACAGCTACCAGCCCTTCTTCACAACGAACTTTTCGAAAAACATTTCTGCCGACTTTCAGCTCAACATCACTTCACACCACTGTTACAAACACTTTCACCATCCAACTTTCTTAACACTGCTATTGACCACTACAAACTTACTTATCGAAAATGAAACAAATACATCATACTGTAGAAACTTCGTTACGAAAGAAGCGCGCAAGAATCACCGATCAAAAAAGAAAAAAATATAAACGATACGCTATTCATTCCGCGCTCGACGTGTACAAACGTTTAATTATCCTTATTTATATAAAATAACGTTACTAAATATTATCACGTTTACTTAAAAATTAATGATACTTAAAAACAGAAAATAGGCTATAAATATATTAAAATAGTCCCGTCAACCAAAAAAGCGTATAATGTTAAATATAAAAACAAGAAATAAAAACGCATGCAAAAATATATATAAATAAAATTTTCTGATTTAACGAAACAAAAGTTTTTAAAAATAACGAATCTTTTACATCTTTAACAATTTCTGTTTAAAAAAAAAACTAGTGAAGAGGCCAACGTTTCTTAAGCAAAATCTGTCTCTCAATGATCATTACTAATTTCAATTAAATATTCTTTGACTCTTGTGTCATAATAAACTAATTTTTCTCCTTTTACCAATTCTTTCTTTCTTTTGCAAAATCTTTTAATGTTCTTTAAATTTCCTTTTAAAAATTATTTATCTAGGTCGCGTTTTATGTGGTTCAGATCGATTGATAATATGAATATGAAAAACTTTTATGGTGAGTATTGTGTTAAATTGCAATTAGTATATTACAAATTTTATGTATATATAAAAAGTTTAGTTTTCACCGTTATCTCAATAAATATAAGAAGCCATAAAAATTTCCAATCACCATATATGCTAAATCCTTTGTTTTAAACAAAGCATAAGAAGGAATCATAATTGTGGCTTCTTACATTTAGGCGTATTAAAATATTCATAACAAAATGCTACACAAACACCAAAAAATTACCATGTCAATTTTACTGCAACTTGCGTAAGATGTAAAGTCAATGATATAAGGGCATATTTTTTTTCTTTTGAATTATTACACTTTGTCTACTTACCCCATATAAAGTTAATATAACAATCCATTAATTTTTATACTAGATGTCATCCTCATACAGATGCAAAACTTTCAATTTTACAATCTCAAATAAGTCTGCCACAATATTATATCATTGACTTTAATCTTTTAACAGAGCACGGCTGATAAAATCTTTAAAGTTTTAACTTTAAAATTCTATCACTACATACATTTTTAATTAAGCTACGGATAAATCAGAAAATCTTTTAAACATCTTAAATGGTTTTATCTGCCGTGCTCATTATTGCTTTAAAAAATTGAAACCTACCTTGTGGATCCCGTTGTTGTCCAGCTGCTTCCTGTGCCGCCATAAAAACTTCATCTTGAGATCGATCCACTTGCCATTGTGCATATCCTGAAACAAGAAAGAAACATAATTTTAAAAAAATCCAATTTTTGGTATATTTTATTATTATTATTATTTTATTTAATACAAAAAAGTTAGGGGCACTAGTAGCTAGAAAAAGCTCAAATGTATCGTAGGTTTTTGATGGATCAATGAAATGCTAGCGCACTCAATTTTTACTTTTCTTTGAATACGTGACAAGTTTCATTAAAACTTTGGCAACACAATATTTCCAAATATTATAGTGGTATATTTTTTCTATTTAGGGGTGGTGAAAACGCAGTTTAAAGGTGGGGGGCGACATCTGGCGAACTATAGAAGATATCGGTACGGGTCTGGTCTCAAATGAAAAGAGGACATGACCTTTCACACGATACTGTGGTGGTATGGGGGGTGTTCAAAAATTCAGTTGTAAGATGAAGGGGTGATATCTTGATAACCAGACAAGATATCAGTACGCGTGCGGTCTCAAATGAAAGGAGGTGATGACCTCTACACGGTACTACAATAAAATGCAGTAGTTGCAGATAGAGGGGGTGTTAAAAAGCGCAACTGAAAGTTTTAAGAATAAAATATATTTTTATTATGTTTACATTCACCCAGCTGTTTTCTTTTTGTTTAAAATTGTTTAATTTTATGTATCGAGGCCGTGAGAATAAAATTTTCTTGGGAACAATTAAAAAGTTATTTTGGTCTCATTCCCGAAAAAATAAGTCTACTACAGCTATTGCAAATGTGAACATGTGTGGTGCTCATGGTAGGACATTTAAATTGAATTGTACTAAATTTTGAAGTGAAATTCATTCAATTCAAAAAACACTTGAAAAATGTCCACATGAGTAGAAAATTCCTTTTTCGACTACAGCAAATCAAATTGGTCATCAGGCTTGCCTGCCACAGACACTACAACGAGTAGTCACAAAGAAAATTATTACAAATTAAATGAGATATAATTATCAGTTCAAAATCCTCATGAAAATTGATCAAATTGCATACAAAGCAAAAATAGTTGACGTGAGGCATATGTAAATAAATCAAATGCTTGAATTTATTATTTTTTTCTGTAGAAACTGAATTCTTGAAAATTCTGTTTAACTGCACGTTTTTATTCAACCACATAATGGGTAATGTGGCGGTGCATGTGTGTATTGCCGTTGTGAGTCAGAAAATTAAATACGCTCAATGACTGAATTTCAAATAGCTATGCATTATAAAACTAAACATTTCAAAACGTACCTTGACTAGATCCTTCTCCTCCGCCATGACTCGGACCAGCTTGATCTAAATCTTCCAAAAGTTCTTCATCGTCTAATGTCAAGTCCTCAACAGTTTCATCATTGCCATCATCATATTCACTTTTTGGTTCAATTAGCATTTCCGAACTCTCTTTGCCAGTTTCCGAATCAATATGTGATTTACGTTGCTTCACTTGTTCTTTTTTAACTTGCCCGGCAGGTTTATCACTTTCATCCTGATTTTCATCATTGTCATTATCATTTTCACGCTCCATACTTCCAACTTTTGTATTTGAAACATTTTCAGTCTTTTTGGTAACATTTATGCCTGCTGCCGCCGATACGGTAGCAACTGTTGAGGATGTGGACAATGAGGATGTTGCAGCAGTTGTTGACACAGAAGCAATTGCCGCTGAGGTATTTGATGGTAGTACAACAGATGAGTTAACTTGCATCGAGTGTGACGAAGAATTTGAGTGATCGTGATTATCTGTAATACAAAGAAAGAAAACATGACATATTACATACGCAGCCATATTTAAATTCTTAATGATTAGTTCTTAATGAGAAATATAATTAATTCTAGATATCAACCCCTAGTCAATGAAAACGGGATTTTTCGTTTTTTATCAGTAATGTCTTAAGACCTGGCAATTTCTGTTACAAAATTAGACCCAAAAAATTCATAATCAAACCTACTTTCCATCCAAAACAAAAAAAAAAACCAACATATCCTACCATACTCTTCTGTCCCAATTATTCTGGGTTTTTAGTTAGTTGGTTAACAACTACTTGCACGTCATACCATTCATAGCTTTCTGTGCTAAGCTAATGAGAACACATCTTATGAGGTAAATTCTACATTTCTCATATACCCACAAAATTAGCGTGGCTTGCAGCAATTGTTTATTTCTGAAAGGGTACATATATATCACAATACAATGACAAATCGCGTTTTTCTTATTCTGTTATTTCCGACGGGCCCACACCTTTACCAAATCCATTCCATTACCATCCTAAATAAGATCTGGAACATGTCTATTTACAGACAAATAAATCTAATTATAGAAAAGGAGTTTAGTTGTACATTCAATTTAATTAAATCTGTTGCCGAGCTTCGCAGTTTACTGCAGACAACTAAACTCTTAAAACAGACCTCAGCTTAAGCAAGTTAATTGCTAAGTTAGGGAATTGAAAGCCAAAACATGTATATTTTTCAACAAAAAACAGTGCCCCCTCTTTCGCCCAAATTCAAAACATTGCAACATTTGTCAGGTTAAAATACTTCTTCCGTTCTAGCGCTGTGCTGCATATATCATTAGGGTTGTCCACTGAATTTAGGAATAAAAAAAAGTATGTAAAATTTCAAGTGAAAATCTTTACAACTGGATATTAACCCCTTAACGAAGGATGACACCCTTATGACGTCATTTAGAATACTTTTGGCGTCATATGGAATACTCCAATTTAAAAAATGTAATAATTTTTATTCCTATGCCAGTTACGAGTTCAATTTTACACCTCATTAGTGTGTCCACGGCAGGCGAAGCCAGCACTCATGTCGTGCTGATGAAATCGCATGCTCGCTGATTGAAGCACACTCTACTTTTCGCCATGTTACTAACCTAAAATATGGATGCGCCTTTGCGTTCAATCAACATTTCAAACTCAGATTTTGCAGCAGACTACACAATTCACTTTAAATTCTTGATAAAAAACTGTAGTCTCTAGTTTAATTTACAGCACAATTCTGAAAATAGATTTGCTTAAGTTGTGTAATCATCTTCAGCAACCGAATTTTCGAAAACACCATTTTGCTTAAAATTGTCAATAAAGTAACAAGATGCGCATATCAACTAGATTTTGTAGATGACGGTAGAAACTGCGCTGTTAAGTCATCATCAACAGCCATGGAGCAAAAATTTGGAACGGCAATTATGCAAAATGAGAAGTGATTGTCCTATCACCTTAAAGGCCTTATTTTTCTTTTTCTTTTTTTATGTCTGCTGTTAAAGGGTTTCACAAATTTGCTCACGGCTTTTAAGCTCTCTCTTGTTAAATGTATTTTTTCATATATTTTTCTCACCAAACTAAATTATGGTAGTAAACCCGTTAAGGCGGTGAAACTTTTCCTCAAAGTGGCCAAAATGGTGAAATCTGGGTACACATAGTCATTTTTCGGGTGTTATAGAGTGCATTTAAAAAATCTCAACTGTGCTGGAAGTATAAGGGGCACTAAACAGTGATGGCCGAAATGAGCTTTCTTCTCTTGAATTCACACATTCATGAGAGCCTCAATTGGATAATATGGTGGAGTACAGCAGTACGCCGCGCTCTCTAGAGAAAATTTATACGATTTTCGCCAGAGAAGCAGCCGAAAAAATGAAATCGCTATCCAAACACAATGCGACCTCATAAAACCGTGTACAAGCTTGACGGCACATACAGTTATTAGGTCTGTTCCACTTTGGGCTAAAAAATTATTTGGCGAAAACTTTATGTATCTGAAGTAAGAAAACGGTTTTGAGCTAAAATTTTATGTAAAATGATTTTGGCACTCTTTAATTTCTTTTATTATTTTCCATAGCCTAATATCTATGTTATCATTTTATCAAATTTTTGCAATTTTAGGCCAAAGTACAAGACCAGAACTTTTCTCCTATTAATTTTTCACCGTCGACATGCAGGTAATGACACTGACAGTCAGCTGCTTTTGGCAGCAAGAATCCAAACTCAGAACATTTCCCCATTATAAAACTTTACGAATGACATTGTAAAATTTCCCCAGCCCGCGTTTTGACAAAGTTTTATAAAACTTTGAGTAGACCAACAGACCTATTGAAAGAAAAGCAGTCTATAATATGTGAATACGCATCAATTGCACGTGTATCGATCGTAGAGCCTAAACCTTTTGTGCAGTGCCCACGGGCACAGTTTTGCCCATTATTGATGTACACTATATGAATATGCTCCACTTGCACGTGTATCGTAAACTTTTTGGCTTCTGTGCCCGTGGGCATAGCTTTGGGCATCACTGCTTTAGAGTAAATAGCGCACAGAACTCATACGCTATGTGATAAAATTCATAAACCAAATGTTCTACTCAAACTCTTGCAATCGAAGCATGCAAATCTTCTTCTTGGAATGGTTTGTAGAGAACGAAAAGAATAGCATTTCCGCTAAAACATTTACCTGACTAAAGCGGCAAATAAGTCAACAATATAGACTGAAAACTTTTGTGGATTTATTTAATACATTACATATATGTGTCCCTTTTCTTCCTTTTCTTTGAGTTAGAATTTGTTTTTATAATTAAGCCCATATTATTTAAGCTGTCCCAGAAAAAAAATTAAACCTAATTTTTAAACTGCCGTAAAAAGCTCCAATGGAACTCTATATGGGAAGTTATAGTTAAGAAGTTCTAATATAACTAACACAAATCAAATCATCTTGAGATATTTCAAATGGAAGTTCCTCCAAAGCTTTTAGTAAAGGGTGGAATGATATGTTAGCTCCGCGGTATGTTACAGTAAAACGTTCAAAAACGATCAAATTGATGAGAACTATATGTGATTCCAAAAACCTATTTTGTTTCATTTCCCGTAGTATTTTTATATTTACATTAATTTTAATATATATAATAAAAATGAAACTTACCGGCCATGACATTATCTACGCTTCTTCGGCGTATTTTTTTCCTTTTTCTTGAAGTTGGACTAGATGAACCTTCTCTGGACCCTGATAACTCTTGCGTTTCCAAAGCATGCCGTGGTCTTTTCTGTTCAAGTGTATAACCACCAGACGAACTACCACCTTTTCCAGTAATAGTAGCAGGTACGGACAATTGTTTATGTTCATTCGTTGGCTTTTGAGAGCCGCTACCCCCGCGACTATCAGACAATCCCTTAATTTGTAATGACTCGGCTGCTTTTAATAATGCAGCTAATTGGTCTTGAGAAATATTCACTTCACCTCTATACATATAGTCCATCATGGCTCTAAGTTCTTGAAATTTAACGTCCTTAAGTATAAAGATTGGATGTTTGTCATATTGTTGCGATAAAAGCGACTGTAATAACAACCAAAATTAGAATATAATCAATTGTGAAGAGAAAACTTAAAAACTTACCGCAAAGTAAGGACTACAAGCTGACAGCACCACTTTATGCGCTTTCAAAAATTTACCCTCAGCTGCTAACGTGCAATCCACTAATGTGCCATTTTCCAAAAGGGTATCAAACACGCTAATTAGTGTGCTTTGGTGGTTGTTCCACCTCAAACAGAATTGTTGGTCGTCATCCATTTTAAATACCTTTTACGAATAGTAGTTTTAAATTTGGTATTTCATCAAAAATGATTTTAGGATCGCCTTTTCTGTAAAAAAAAAAAAAAAAAAAAGTTTTATATAAATTTTATTGCAATTTTAGTGAATAACAAAAATTGTCAATACTTAATATTAATCACTTCCGGGGGGGAGGAGATAGATGTGTGCAAACATATTGCTTAGACCTATTTTTAAAAACGCAAATATCCAAAAAAAAACACCTAATTGCATTTGCAACACGCAGAGGAAGGGAAAAAAAATTGGGTCCCCAAGGTTTAAACCCAGATTTGATTTCGCCTGTTTGTGGTATAAACCGATTTATGAATAATAATAGCTCGCTTTTTTTATATAAACACAGTGCATGTTAGGATTCGTAATAACCGGTTAATCGATTTAACCGATAGTATCTGGTATTATATCAGTTACTATTCAGATTATTAATCGTATTAACCGTATTAATCGGCAAATTTAAATGTAAATTCTACTTTAATTTTGGACAATAAAAATGTTACAAGGCAATTATGCCTTAAAATTTTGAGTATTCCGCAAAGGCTGGTTTAAAGAAAAGGTTCAAAGAAAATAAAAATGTCGCTCTCATTTCTTAGGCCGTGGTCACACTGACGCACTAAAAAGTGCGCATGCTGTATACAGTCTTGCATACCCTTTACTGCGTCGATGTAATCATGGCCTTATACAAATTTTGAGTCAAATATATAAAAGACTAATTCTTGCGGGAGGATCAAACCAATTTCGACTTCCTATTTCAAAATTAGGAGAAAACCAAAAGCAACAAGTTATTTTACGAATCTTTTTGAAAAACCAAGAAAGTATTACTTATCTTCAAGATTATAAATATAACTTGCAATTTAAGTGAAATAATAGGGGTGGCTTTAGTTGAAGTTCTTCGTTAATTACACGGGGAAGAGGCTTGGTTTATGAGGAAGGTGGCGGAATATTCACTACTATTGGAGTCTTACAACTATACAAGTGGAAAGTCCCTAAACTAGCGTTAAAATGTGTTCCAAGGATGCTCTTCAAATTTCAAGTACAGTGAGCCGAAAAAGCATTCGTGTAGCAACTGTGAATGATGGCAATATTTTTCTATTAATACGATTTTGCAGAAATCGTTTTCATAGTTTTAGTTATATAGTTATCTTTAGTTAACATGAGCGGAAAAAGATTTTTGGAAAGGTGAACTTTTAATTCCCGGATATACTTCACAGGTAGGTAATTAAATTTATGCCGAAAAATTATTCATCCACTGCGCAACATCTTTCCTTTTGTGTCTAGTTTTGCTGGAATTTTGTCACTTTTGCAATATGCCCTCCCCAAGCAAGTAACAATGAGGGTGAGGTTTATTCACACGATTATAGTAACAAACACAAAAAATATTTTCCATTCTTTCAAGAAAAAAATTCTAGAAATTTTCAGTAAAAATTGAACCTATTTCTCGTGTTACACTTGGATTTTTTTCGCGATTTACTTGCTTTTTACACAGTCTTTTTTGCGTGGTGGTTCCTTTAGTTTACGCGGTTTGCTACTCCCTTTCTTAATTTTACGGTGTACAGACCCGTTAATGCCACCAAAATCTTCAAAAATCCCATATACCTATAAAATGGTCCTGGTCGTAGATTTGTAATTCGATTCAACCGTATTGACGATCGAAACTTATGGCAGCACTTTGAGCTAAATAAATTCAAAATTCCAATCAGAATTTTTTTACATTGATTCCGTCATAAGTTTGATCTCCGATTCAATTGCACTGACGATCTAAGTAATAACAGGGTTCTGAGCTGAATAAACTTAAAACTTCTACATTAATTCTGTGATAACTTCGATCGTCGATGCCCCTAAGGCCAAATTATGTAATTCGATACAACTACACCGGTGATCAAACCTATGGCGGAATTCTGAGCTGAATAAGTTCAAAATCCCAGTGGGAATTTTTACATTAATTCCGCCATAAGTTTGATCATCAATGCCATTGAATCAGATTACAAAAGGCTCAATATTAACATATAAGCACTTCTCGCCGGAATTGCTTGCTTTATGATAGGCTTTGATAGGCGTTGAGGTTTATTTTATATATTGTAATAAATTCTTCGGTACGAGCGTCGACTTTAGTCGACAGCCACGATGTGAAGCTGTTTTTAAAGCAGTTAAATTTAACACGCTGAATACCGCAATTAGCGTAAAAGCTTTGGTGAGAGAATTACGTGATAGAATGCATTTGAGAGAGCTTTCAAATGGAGGTCACCGGTGACCCAAATTCAAAAGGTATCTAATAAAACACAAGCTTATCTCGTCTTACCCATATGTTATTCAGTGTCACATATTCAGCTATTAGTGCCAGCATCTCTGTCGCTGGAGTGAGCATTGTCAAATAACACAAATTTTATGTATTCCTCAAATTTGCTCACAATAAAAACTCCGCATAGTCTGAAAATGTTTAAATTCATTTACGAAGTGAGCAGTAATGCTCCAAAATTATTTGTTGTCTATTTCTGTACATATACCTGAATAAATCTACAGTATTTCTACTTTTAAACACTAAACCATCCAAGCCGGTCATTTTGACCAGTGGCCTCTCTTTCAATTGCATTATTCAGCGTATTATTTCTATCTCACTTGTAAGCAACTAGGTAGTAGGTTTGGTATGGTAACGGAATTTGAATTCGAACTTTCGCCCTACATGAAATTTGCAAGCCACAGTTATATTTTTTCTTGTTTTAACTCTTTCGGAAATTAAGATTTGAAGTGGCATCTTCTTTTGGGAGTCCCAATGGAAGATAAAATATGGCAACAAGTTTCGACATATATGTACCAGCCGTTTCGATTTTAAATTATAATCGTATAAATGTTTACCAGCCGTCTCAAAAACGTTAAGTGTGGAATTTCACGGCCAGTAAGAATGGAAAAAGGGTAAAATTTGTACCAATTTTGAGCTGAAGATTTCTATGCTCTCCAGGTTATTTATCTCGATAGTGTCAACTGAATGGTGATATAGTGTTCATTTGAACTAAAGATTTCCCCATTATTTCTAATTCTTTGGTTACATTCAAGAATTAGTTTTACATAGCAACAACCTTTGTTATCCTCACCGCTTGACACACAAAATATTATAGTTCAACAAAACGGGCTCTGCTCTAATCTTTTGAACTCGACTTTGATTCCATGTTGTCCAAGGGTTAGTAACCGCTATAATATATTTAGCGGCATTTTAAACAGAAAAGTATATACAGTAAAACCTGTAAAAGGCGAAACTTGTGCAAGCAGGAAACCTGCTTACTTGGAAAAAGAAATCCACGTCCCATATTTTTATACATAATATATTTTCTGAACCGACATAAACGGGAAACCTGCTCAAAAGAAACATTTTCGCAAGTCCCAGTAGCTTCCGGGTTAGACAGCTTGTATTGTATTATTAAAAGTTTGTTTTAGTTTATTTGATGTCAAATATCTAACCACGCTCATCCTACAATAAAAGGGGCCACATTATTATATAAATCGACTCATCGACAATCGAACTTATGGCGGAATTCTGAGCTGAATGAGTTCAAAAATCCAATTAAAATGTTTACATTAATTGCGCCATAAATCCCATCGTTGGTAGGATTGTATTGAATTACATCATTTGCATTCCAATATTGATCTACTATAACCATCTGATTCTAAATTTACCGCGAGTTTTAAATATAAAAGATAACACAAATTAAAATCGAGCTAGTCCAATATCACTTAATGAATACGGCCCTTAATAATGCTAAGAAAACTTAAGATTTGCAATAATTTTTAAACTAAATGCTTAATAGATACAGGCACAAAAGTGTTCAATGTACAAACAAAACTAACGTGGGTACATACAAATATACATTGCTGCCCCCAACTAAAATAAGTCCTCACAGCGAATGGA
>QYTT01093399.1:8838-20221 GCA_006980735.1 Dasypogon diadema
TGAAATTGAATTACTGTATGAAATTGATATAAGGGAAATAAAAGTTATTTTTAAGTTCACTTTTTTTAGTTTTAGTTCTCCTCTTCCAATCATGATATTGAAAAATGATCAGTATGATTTATATTTCACTACAGCTTAATTAAAAATTCCCACGTACATTAATGTTAATGTAACGCCCTTGACCACATTAACATTAATGTACGTGGGGATTTTGCGCCTGGGGATTTCGTTTTGGGGATTTTGTAGCTTTGGGGATTTTGTGCCTGGGGATTTTGATTTGGGGATTTTACAATTGGGGATTTCGTGGGTAACCCGAATTTTGATGCTCAATGAAGAATGAAAGGAAATAAAGAAGTTTTAGTTTTAATGTTAAAATTTTCAGAAGCACCTTAAGACGTAACTGAACGAATATCTGTAAATTTTTAGAAATATGGCTACTGCACGTTGTGTTATGCATGGGAAAACATGGGATCATTTCTGTTTGGCAAATTTAACGAAAATTTATAAATGCGTTTAGGGTGCAATTCCAAAACTGCGTCTATTTTTAGTTTCTCATATTTTTAAATATAATCCTGTTCAATACCCGATATGAATCCAAAACTTCATAAATCCCTGAGAAATTCCCCTTGCTCATAAGCGAACAAATTAGTAATTACCCTAAACAAACCAAAACAATTATTGAAAACATTTCCCAGGTGCATTGACTCGTAATGCGACCGTAAACAAAAAACCAGCTTTAAGGTCACTCATTCATTGCGTCAGCAGGTGAGGCAAACTGGTGAAATTGCTGATCGATACCTTTCGTCGGTCGATATTACGAGCCAATGCACTGGCTAGAGCATTTTTCTCGTTAGAAAAGAGAGAGGTTAAAAATAAAAGTCGAATTCTATCCAAGGTATCCAAGTGGCTTATTACTAATAACCTCAGCCTTTTATTCACCCCCACCCAAGGTAAGGGAATTAAGGCTTAAAATATCTAAATATATATCTATACTTGATTCTACACACTGTGGGGTCCCGTACACCCCTAGTTAGGAATATTTTCCGGAATTTAAAATGAACAAACGAGCATGAAGTGTTTCTTAACACGCTTCCAGTACACGTGGGTACCATTTTCGGTAAACGTTTCTCTTACATGAGACTATTCTAAGTAACTTGAATGCATATGAGAGAGTTACTCTCAGTGATTAAAGTTTGGCAGGGGAAGTGTTAAAAATTGTGCAAGCCACAGAAAGCAACTATGCAATATGCATTGCTTTAAATTGGGCCAGAATATATCCAGAATGTAAATCCACTTTTTTGTTTTCTCATGAATTTGAATTGGAATTTTGGCACGCTTTTGTCCGTTCTCGGAATACAGACGAAATTAGGGGTATACTTTTATGTTCATAAAATTCTTATAAAACCATTAATTTAATAATTAATATTTAGAAGAAATTTTTGGACAATATTGTTACTAACTGGTTCACCAAGTGGTGAGAAAAACTATAAGTAAATCGAATCTGCAAGTAAATACGAACTGTTAGGAAGAGTAAGGCCGCGGCTACATTGAAGCCGAACAGGACCAGACCAGACTGGACAGGACGAATGCATGTAATTCTGTTAGTGTAGCTATACAGAGACCAAACCAGACCGAACCGAACCGGACCCAATAGTTCTTAATCTATAGTTGATTCGACTTTCCCGGCTGGAAACTGACGGACATGAAAGTTTAACCTAGTTTACTTAAAAATTCCATGATTGTTGATTGATTTGGATTGTTCAAAATTGTTAAATCAAAATTTTCTGAAAAGCAATCAACAGTATTGATATTTCCAAGAATTACAGGTAGTTTTTCAAAATTTTGATTTAGAGTTGCCGCAATTTCAGAAGAATGAGGTGATATAGCGATCAATGAATAAACTCAATAACGTCCTCAATATTTGTGTTCGCTGATACACAAATAACGAAAAATAAAATTTGTCATCCGTTTTTCATAGATATACAAATCAGATACACAAATTTCTACTATAGACGTTATTTGGAATTTCAACTCAAGGTGCACGCTGCATTCCTCATAGATAACGTTAATATATGAGTGGTATCATCAATATTTTGATATATAGCTACACCACCTGACCAAACGTTAGGACGTTTACATTTAACTGTACAGTTAAAATTAAGTATAGGAATATTTTCATCTTTATTAATCCACGTCTCAGATAAAATTAAAATATTAGAAACTTTGTATATTAAACGATTAAATATTTGAAGTTAATTTCTTACTTATAAATTCTACCAGTTCTGATTTTAAATTAATATGTGAATTTAGTGAAAGTCTTTCAATCTTGTTTTAATTGAAGAATTGACGCTGACTCCGTCAATAATTAAAACTTGAACACACTTCTTGCACAGTATTGGACAGATCCTTGTAAATAATGAAAGTAATCTTAATCTTCGCTTCCTTATAGCGTCTTCAGTTTTTTTCTTACCAAAGAAATTAAAAAAAGGACTACCTCCTAAAAGTCGCTCCAAAAGGGACGGAGAAATGTGTCAAAAGTGGTCTTTCAATACTGCTCTTTACTAATGAGTGTACCAAACTTCACATGAATAGGCTTGCTATTAGAATTACAACTTTTGTCAAATAAATTGTAGGAACATTACTTCTTAAGCCTTTACGAAACTCTCGCAAAATTATCAGAACCTCATTAGCCATTTACTATACTTGACCTTGATAATTAACAGCTGATCTTTTGGACAATTTAGATTTTTGTGATGACTCATCCATTCATTCGTCTTTATTTATTTCTAAATAATTTCCCAATTTTTCCCGGGCAGAAAACTAATTTCACTACGACTACTTTTTTATGTGAGATGCATACCACCCACCTTCTTAACATATTATAGACATTGTTAGTACAAAAAACGACATGCTTCTAGGAGCTGTGTACCAGACTTTATCTAGCATCACCCGGAATATTATGGTCACTAGTGGCCTCTTCATTAAAGGTGTGTGATTTATTGGCATGATGTGAACATAGGAAAAATAACTAAATAGCTAAAAGTCGTTGGCTCCGGATATGACAAGTTTATTTCGACAACAGATACATAGATTTGCTCAACCCAACAGCATTTTATTTAGATCAAGTGCAATTATCCTTTCTGAGTCAAAACGCTTTCGAAATGTCCTTCTTTGACTGTAAGGAGTCCTTTAAACTACGATGGCCTTTATAATGAGCCTTCCGCATCATTATGCAGCACTACATTTAGCACGCCATCACTACCCGTCAATTGCTTTTCTATAACGACACCCCCTTTTCTGTCGATCTAGCATATCTTACTTTGCTGATTGGGGATAAAAATTTTCCGCCTCCCCTCCGATGCACACTTTTCGCGCATAAAGTGTTGCCCTGCAAATCGTCCCCCGTCCCCCGGAATTGTCTCTTGGCACTTATGCCTTTCCCACCGGACGAATAAAGACACTTTACAGCTGTACTACTAAGCAAGTAGGTGTGGTGCACTGCATTTGATTGCAGCATTGGGAAGTGTATACGGAACTATCCTGTAACAGCCTCGGATTCCCCTAATGCGCACATTTTACAATTGTTGTGCACTTTTTGTGTGCCCGCTTCAATGGGATTGCCGGAAATTGAGATAAAATACAAAAAATAATCACGTTTTCCGCATGGCCTGTGCCTTCCTTGGAAAATGTCAGAAGAGACTTCGATGGTAGTTTGGATTCACATGCAAATTTCACTTCTGACTATTGTCAATCACCCCAAATGAAAAATTATATCGCTTTCAGAGATATGCTGTTTCCACCAATAGTTAAAAATGTTGTGTTTCTGAATTCCTACTAATTGCAGAAAAGTTTCAGATTTATAATTGTGCCAGGTCTCCTGATAACCTAAAGGATTTTTCACAGTAGATGGTTACTCCTTCAAAATAAGGGTAACTTTCAAGCTACAAGATAGTAATTCAAATAAAATCAAACATTTATCAAGTCTCAGCCATACACACTGTGGGATCCCTAGGGATCCTGACAGAGTCTCCCATATCAAACGAGTCTAGTGTGACTCAATGAAGCCAAGGGCAGCTGGCCTAATTATGAGGTGGTGTCAGAATTTTTGCTTAAAACCATGCTGAGGGCAAGAGTTCATGTGGTCAACCGAATTATAGCCACAGTTTTAGTGCCTTCAGTGATAAGCCGACAAAGCCAAGATGGATATATTTTTTCGGACTTGCTGTTGAGACCACAAATGGAAAAACAGGACAAAAAGGTTTTGACTTTAGAAGGAAGGAACAGTATAGGATACACGATACAGATGGTTTGAGCACCAAGAACAGCTCATAGGACTTGAGCGAAGAGGAGGAGAACCAACTCCTCAAACCCTCATTAAAAGAGAGTGGCACAACTCGCCGCAAGAAACCCGTAAAGAAGAAAACTTCTGGACTCAAAAATGCGATATAGAAAGATTTCTTCTTGGAAGCTCGAGATTCGGGAGGTTTCGAGCCTAATACATACATCGGGACAGAGAAACAGGTCGTTCAGCAAGAAACGTTTTTTTCAAGAATTCATACTTGGCGAGAATTGTCTGAAGAAGGCTGGTCAAACTACAGCACATTTCGCCACTGGCAAACACGACGTGGTTGCAAAGTCTTTTAGGAGACCTATTACAGCTTCCGCTAACTCTGCAGGCATTTCAAAGCAATTGCAGATCAACTACAGGGTGCAACTGTCTCAACCAGAAGAAGCACAAGTGAATCCTCTAAAATGACTTCCGCTGGTAATGCTGCTGATTTAAAGCTCTGCTGCTGACACCAACCCTCCTCCAGAGGCAGAGCTCTGCAAGCTAGTGTAGGATGCCCAAAATTAGATCAACCTGATTCGAAGATGTGATGTGAAACGCTCATCATATGATATTAATGAACAGGATGCTTTATTTTAACATCTAATTGAACTATTTAATAAAGCAAAGTCAAACAGAACTCCAGAGAACTGGGCCAACTACAAAGCGAGTTTCAGAAAATATAAAATATCCATAACATGAAAACATAACAAAAGAGTGCTTCCTGGAAGAGTTGCGGCGAACCCACAGAGAGTACATGTGATTCCGCTAGACTTACGAAAATCCTATCAAAGGACACCGACGTTCCCTCCTTTCTGAAAAGGAACGCTGGCTCCTCAACGGATTCCAATGAAGAAAGCTGGAAGTGCTGGGAGCTCGGAGTGAGCCTGTTTCAGTGATTCTGCTAGGCACTTCAACACCCTAAATCTGGATATCATATAGAAACAGAATACAGGTACGAGGGAGAAAACAAATTGGGCCATTCAATCATTCGCACCATATCAGGGAAACTGTCGCCCCTGGACTAATGGTGATCTGATCTGGGAATAATAATCACGCAACTGCAAGTGCCTGAACAGAGGCCATTAGTGGAATACTGAGGACTGTAATCATTGAACCGTGTTTAGACACGATACTGAAAAACCGGACGATAAGGGCTGAAAAGAGCGGATGGGTTTGTGAAGGCACACCGCAAAGGAGTGTGCCCTTACCCAAGCTATGGCTACTGGTGGGCAACTCTATTTTAACGTTGTAGCTTATGCTGACGACCTTCCGACCATAAGTGAACTGATAGAAAGAGCTCTATAAAAGATTCAAAGACGCACTGTGGCTTGAGAATAAACTCCTCACAGACTTAGCTTGTTCTCTTCACTAAGAGAAGAGCGGTTCCGACCTTCATCCTACCACAACTGAATTGTTTCATCCCTCAACTTAAAACCAAGGGCAAATATATAGGGCTCCAAATTACGCTGAACGGAAAACATAGAGGAGCGTGTCCATTTAATGGACTGCCTTGCAAAAGGCGATTCAGCTTAAAACCCTCACCAAATTACAAAGAGCAGCTTGTTTGGATCTCATGGGTAAAAGCATCGCTGTTAGAATTTTCCTGAGATTGAAGGAGACCGGCTGTCCGATGTCCTCAAATCACGATCGCGGCATTTAACTACGGATTATACAGTCTCACAGCTCGATTTCAATGGGATGCAGTTCAAGTGGCTCAGTCACGCATATATGTCTTCGGGCGTGGACGTGGAAAGCAGCAGGTCGGTCTTCCAGGCTACCGCAATATTCGGAAATCCTACCGCTTTTGGCATTAAGATACCGCTACAAAATCACTCTTTGCAGGGTTCCGGTGGCATACCGGGAAATGAGGCAGCCGATGATGCTATGCTGCAAGGAAGAGTGTAAGTATGGGTGTTTTTCTATCGGACAGTACCTAGACAGGCCTTTACAATCGGCAAAGAGGGAGATCGGTAGACGGCTGTTATAGTAACTTATGACAGATGGATGAGGCTAACTACTTGCGGAACCAAAAATATGAACCCTTTCTCTGCTTAAGAGGAAGCGCAACATCACGGCCGTCATAACAGAGCACTAACACTTTGGAAGGTATGCGGATCGCGTGAGAACAACGACTTCTGCATTAGCTGTATGGACGAGGAAGAGGTTGAAGGCATTCAACACTTTCCCTGTGTATGCTCAGGACTGGTCAGACTCACTAAGGGAAATAGCAGTCAAGGAGGTGGCATAAGTCGTAAGATTCATTAAATTTTGTAGCTGGCTCCAGTTGCTCCCGCCTGTCTATTCGTTTCTTAAGAGCTCTTTCAGGTGAGTTTCCATGACAACGAACAATTTCCTAAATTTGTCCGGCTTTGAGGTTTCTGAGTGGCCACCACTCTAACCCAACCTAACATCAGACAGGAAAGCATATGGTTTAAATCCGCTTAAAACGCTGTTTTTGTCCTGCTAAAAACACAAATCAAAGGTTCAAGATCCGCGCAAATTAGCAGGTGCGATTGCATTTCCAATACTTTTAAAGAAGGGGAGGGGAATATCTTCCTTATTATTTTTTTTTTTTTCAGTAACTCTTTAGTGGCTTCTGAAGATAAATTTTAAGTCCCGCTTCTTTATATGTACTTATAACACTGAGGCGATAAATAGAATAGGGTTACATTCCTTTTTTGAGTATCTATGGTATATAAGTTTGCCACAGCGTGCCCGAATAGTCGATCTTTCTTTTTCGATCGCCGCACTTTGATTATGTTCTTTCTATCACTAATATTGTTCCATAGTATGTGCCATTTTTCTTTTTAAGATTTTTGCTATTTCGTTAACTTTATCTAAACTTTATTTATTTATTTTATCTAACTTTATCTGTGCCCTGATTAGTACTATTGCCGTCTATGAAGATCTGAAGTTGCTTTTCGCTTCCGTTTGTGTACAGTGTTAATGTAGAGAAAATTTTACTAAGTTAACACTATTTAAAGAAAGTGTGTTTGGCACTCATCATGACGAAACAATTTACACCTGCTCTCGGAAAAGTTGTCTTGCGATGATTCTTTACACGCTCTCTATCTCTCGAAAGTGGTGCATCTCACACTTTACAGAAGAAAAGCTGTTATGTTTCCATAAAAATACCTATGAGGCCATAATTAGAGAAAGGACAGATGCACCCAAATTAGCTGAAACAATGCATCACCTGAACGACAGCCGGAAGCAATTCACCTCCGTGGAGAGTAAAAAATTAAGGCATCATCCAGTCCAGAAACAGCATAAATCAGGGAACGAGAGCAGCAGCAGCATTCCGCCGTTGGGACTGGTCTAAAAATATCTCCATTTTCACTGTGGCGTTTATAGCCCGCGCGTTAACCAAATCAAATTACACCGCAAACAACAAGTGGCTTTCGTAGTAAACAAAGACTTTTGTGTGCGGACCCTCCGCTGTTTATTTATCGACTTGGCCTTATCTTTGCTTTTGGCATGGACCTTGCAAATTCATTCAGAAAGTTATTCATCCCTCCTCATTATGTACTGTTCGCTAAGATAAACAAATTCATTTGCGCAATTAATCCCGCGAAATTGTTAATTGAAATGTGGCTCGTGGTTAAGTGTTTTGAAGCAGCAACCAAAAAGCTCAGGCGACCTGTGCTACTCGGAAGGAAAGTTCTGCTGCTGGGTTTTCCATTTTTCTTCGGTCTGGTGTTTAATTTTTTCTTGAAAATCATTTGCAATTAATTTCGGGCTGCACAAGTCACAAGTCAGAGGATTTACGTTTATTTTATTTGACAATTTCAAACCCCCAGTTAAGTCTATAAAATCCATAAAATCAGCAAATCGCTTTAACATCACATCCTCATGGTCGTAAAATCTGTTTTTATAGAATCAACATGTGATGGCTCATAAAACCAATTTCAGATTCGTCCATATGTCAAGGCGTCCAGGCGGATTGCGGAGAACGTCCGGACTTGCCGATTATACATAATATAAAAATTCTTGCAAAATTTGCCTAATAGAACCATCAATTCCTCCAAAGAGCCTGTATAAAATTATATGGACACTAACTCCTTTTGATTAACACTGACACCGAACCGACTGAAGTCACAAATGCGGACGGCAAACAAATATAAGACGAACTGGGTTCATCTATGCGGAAGGGCTTAAAAGACCACCCCCGGATTTGTTATTTTAGGTTTCCATAGTCAATGTCTGCCGTAATGTGTTTGCTTTAGAGTCAGAAACGATAGAAACTTAAGGGAGCAAATGTATCGTCACCCCAGAGAACAACCATGCCAGGACAGTGCACCCTGGAGGAATGTGTACTTAATACCAAGGGATCAAAGAAAAACAGAACTGCTATTTGGAGGACGAAAGCTATATAAAACGCGTAAAGTGGGTTTTTTACGACAAACATCAAATTAAGTGTCGATAAGGAGGACCAAATCCTCACATATTTCATATAAATGTACGATGTATAGTGTACATTTGTAAACATAGTGGGACACACGAAAAACTGGTCAGACCGAACTGAGAGCAGATAAAGATCGCTGTTTGCTCTTGTACAGCCACAATTGGCGACCAGATAGAAAACAGTCTCATAAAAATCAATTTAAAAGTCATAAAAGACAAATCGGAGTTTTCCTTGCGTCCAAATGTTAGCAGATTTGGGCAGTCTTTATTGTTTCTTGTGCCTGGTCACTTAGGTGGTTTGACAGTAATAACGGGATCAAGTGCATGCTTAGGCTCCCTAAAATGCCGATGGTTGCTAAATGGGTCATAATTCCTTATTTATTTCAAGTACAATTTAAATATTGATTTTTTTGTTACACACATTCAAAATTTTGCCTTTGGGTTGGCTTCCTTCATTTGCATACTCTCCTTTTGCTTAGGATCACAGAGTGACTTGTCGCTGCGGAATTTCCAAGAGAATAAATTTTTAAATTTTTAAAATATTTATGGATGTGATATTACGCATGGATTTCTTTTTTGTAATCTCACTGGATTCAAAGTGAATTTCCAGTCCTCTTGGGATACTGACTTCATTTCTGCCTGCCCTAACTACAAAAATGCTATTCCTAAAAATTTAAACTCTTATACCAAAATAATGGCAATTAACTGCCCAACCCAAGTCATATCGTCAGCCTAACTTCTCTTTCTGAAACCTGTAGAGAAGGCAATAGACCATCGCATCAGAAAGGGAGAACTTAATGAAACAGCTCTATAGGTACAACAACATACCTATCAGGCAGGAAAATCCACTATAACATTTCTACACCATGGCCAAATTATAAAAAGCAATAGCGAGAAAAGAAACTATTCTCTGCGCCTTCCTAGACACTGCGGGCTTTTGACCATACCCAACTGTGCATGAAAAAACGGCCATAAAGGACGGCATTGAGATAACAGATAACCTGGGAGCTGAAACAGCACCATAACAGCTACCAAAGGTTGTCTCTAACGAGGAATCCTGTGCACCGTGTTACTGTGTATATAATAGTTATTTTAATAAACAAATATATTATATAAAAATATATTAACTTAATTTCTACATTACAAATATATTTATACGAACGAAAGTAGCCTCTCAATGAAACGAGATAGAAAGTAGCCTTCATGCAAATCAGTACACTATTAGTATCAGTACCCAAATAACGGGTTATTGCTACTGATACTTCGTTATTACCGAAACAATTGTGCCAGAATACATAGATATCTAATACATACACGAATGTATGTGCAACTACTATTACTATGTGAAATCTTCCCTTTTTCATTGTGGGGATTTCGATTTTCGTGCTAAGGTACAATAAACAAAAGTAGTGAAATTTACAAAACTCGATTTTGTCACCAATAGTATGTATTTTTTGTACTGGCCTTTTTCCTTTTCTTAAAGTACCTGTACTTAATTTATTGCTGTACTACGGAATAGTAACTGCTGATACTGATTCTGCTTTCGGAACTGCAATACAAAAAGGACTAAGTAATTTACAGCTGTGATACACATTACTGTTTCTTTTGGTACTAGCTATCGATTAATACGACGTGCTACCAAATATTTTTCGTGGTCCCAATTTCCATATAACCTTTTTTGCAATAGAGCTCTCGAAATGTTTGTATTTTGTTGGTAATTCAACCACCAATCCACGTACTTCCATATATCAACGCGAGTAAGGGAATGTAATTTGAAAAAATCTCAGAAGTAGATATAAAATATTTTCTGTGTATGTAACATAATAAAAGATTCGATTGAATAATTCAATTTAGGATTTATTCATAACACAATAATCCTTCCCAATTTCG
Organism: Dasypogon diadema; assembly: GCA_006980735.1. Lineage (NCBI taxonomy): Eukaryota > Metazoa > Arthropoda > Insecta > Diptera > Asilidae > Dasypogon > Dasypogon diadema. The sequence goes on from QYTT01093399.1 coordinate 19,463, forward strand.
TTTACCAATAGAATTTTTTTTTTTTTTCAAAATGCGTGCATTAGAACAAAAAGGTGTGAACTACCTATCTCGCGGTTCATTTTTTTCAGACGTAGGAATAATATGTGTAAAGTATAAATATCGCTACTTAATATTTCCCTATAGTGTTTTTCTGTTTGTACAATATTATTCTTCAAAACAAAAATAGTTTTCATGATCAAATTTGCTAGGAAAAATATACTTTTAAACCCGGCCATTTTTCAGTTAAACAAAACATCAAAGAACACTATAAAAGTCTTGTGAATATATCACATACCTCATTGCTTTTTAATGATATTAAAAAGCAATGAGGTATGTGATATATTCACAAGACTTTTATAGTGTTCTTTGATGTTTTGTTGTAATGTTGTAATGTTGTTAATGTTTATGGCAATTGGCACATTCGGTTGGTAAGACTGGACTGTTTATATTTTATGTTAACAGTTTGAAAGTGTGCGAAACTGAACCACCTATATATTCGAAAGTTTTCACATATCCTGGGGAGGGGATTCATAAATAAATTGCCTATAGTTTGAAATAAATAACTTCTCTATGCTTCAAACAGCATTTTCAGCTTTTTTATAAAATTCAGCCACCAGTTTTTAAAGTCCAGAACATTTTTATAGATAATTTGTTGATGGGTAAAAGGCTTAGTCTTCTTGCAAGATGTAATAATATGTTCGTAGTCTTCTGAAGTATAACCCGGCTACATTTCTTAATAAATTTTTTTATGGAAACTAA
>QYTT01093399.1:27973-47911 GCA_006980735.1 Dasypogon diadema
CAAACGCTAAAAAATGACAATCCATTAGTTTCAGAAACTACTTTTGGGACACCCTGTACATATAAAGTCCGGAATATTATTTGAACCAAGCAAAGCTTGCTATGAAATTGCTGCGTTCTGGTAAAATCATTGGGATCAGCCGAGGATCCCCATGAAATAGCTGCATTCTGACAAAATTGTCGAAACCAGTCGAGTCACGCCTTATGCCCAATTGGAAAAATCCTAATAGGGCATTTCATATTAGAAACTGATGAGGGCCTAGCAGGAACTTCCGAATATGGCATACCGTCCTGCAGCCTGATCTAGACGGTGTAAGGGCAAGCCCTAACAAATTTCTGCTCGGGTAGTCCCACCGACATTCATTATGAAGGGCAGAATGTGTTAAGAATTTGGGTGTTGCCATTAGTTTTTCTATGAAATTTTGTGACCACATCAATCTCATTCTTGGGAAGATTATAGTGTACTTCGCCGACTTTGGTTGTCGAGCGAACATTTTATCAAGGACCTCACATTTAATACCTATCAAGGTTCTGCTTCTTCTCCACCTTACCTTTGTTGGTCTAGTTTTTGCCAAGCTTAATAATCCTTTTAATCGAACACTTTAATAACATTTAAATGTGCCCGTTTTATTTATGCTTCAGCGCTTTGATCACGTCTTGTTTTCATGTCGCAGTTACTAGAATAACTTACTGGTTAATATTCAGAACACTGGTTCCCTCGACAGGTTCAGGATGCAATGAATGAGATCTTTTGCTATCCATAACGTCTAAACGCTGCGCTATAATTAATATACACATGGTCCATTATTTCCTCTTTTTCTGCTTGCAACATTTTCAAACTGGTTTCTCATTATGAAAAGTGACTGGCATTAGCGGATGGATTTTCATCTACTGTGCAGGATGCACCGCATCGAAGTCAAAAATGAAGGTGGAAAGTAATGCATTAAAAGTACCTTTACAGGTTGAAAATAGTTCCACAAACTTTAGTAATTAGAGAAGGGCAGATTAAAATCTGTGAAAAAATTATCAACTTGAGATAAACTGATCTACCACTTTCTACTTAACTCTTGACTATAGATGTGAAGTGCCAAAACTCAACTTAATTCCAAATTTTAATAAATTTAACCAAATCTGTGCCGTAAAATTTCAGCACTTTGCTAAATGTCTCAGGTAAACTAAATTTCCTCAGACAGGGGTTTTAATTGAGAACTTTACGACCGTCTAATTAGTCAGCCCGTGCTGCAGCGCTGCATACATTGCAGAGTGAACTCAGACTTGCTTAATGCAATCATTTAAACTTTGAGGCAGACGGTAATTTTGGGGGAGGGGGGGGAGTCGCCCAATCCTCTTTTACAGTTGCTAATCCCACTAATCGAAATATCATTTAAAATTCAAAACACCCCCGAAATATTTTATGGACGCTGGAATCACACCTCTTCTTGCTCGTCTATCCTGACCAGAATGAAACTCGGAAGTTCTTCTACATCGGGGGCGATATTATTTATGGAAATCTTCCACTCGCTAATAATAGGGTCTTAAGAAGTGGGATTTAGGAGAGGAGAGAAGACCGTCACAATGCATTAATTATTTACTTCTATTCCATTTCGGTCCTTCAGAATTCGATTCTGCTTAACACATTTGAGAATGGATTCGGTATCGTTCCTACACAGGTGTGGATTTCAAATTTCAGATTTAGTGGCAGATGCCACAAGTCCTCAAGAGTGGACTGTTCCAAGTAATGTTAAAAGTCTGCTTTGCTGAAATACGATGGTTAACCTGAGGTGAAATTTCACCCCACTACACTTTATTCTCTCTAAAAAATCAAAGTTAACATTCGTGGTAATGGAAAAATAGGCGTAATGAATGGAAGTAAGAAGGAACGCTGTAAAATTCAATTTCTGGAAATTTTCGAGCGAGATGTGCTCAGTGGAAGTGCCGATTTACAGAAACGTCCAGAATTGAGCCGCTGACAGTATTTTGTCCTGGTTGCATAGAGCACCCCATTGTTCTTGATCCATTCGGTTTCTTGCCACCCTTCATTTTTCTTAGCTTTTGTATCAGCTCATTTAACAATAACAGTCTGGGGGAGAAGCTAATGAATAGAGTCGGGAAAGGAACACAATAACCGAGTCCTCAAACTTCCTTTGTTGTGGCGGGTGATGAGGATTCTTCTAAATTCTTATATTGTGCGGGTTTCATTCTCATTGGACATGACGCGTAAGAATGGTAGTCTCAATTCATCATCGCACTAATTATGTGTTCTGTGGCGTCTTGTCTTCAATGTTTTTCTGTTCGAATAATTTACCAAGAGTAGGATTTGTATTTTAGCTCTAGATGTGCCAACTAATGTTCTTCCACGTTATCTTTTGCATAGTTTCGTTAGGCGGACAATTTATTAGATTTTTTGTTGAGTGAGAGTTGTGGCTGTTTTACTAAATGGAGTTAAATAAGAAAACAATGTAGATTTGAATATATAGATGCGCTATAACCTGAAGATACGATGTCGATGATTAATAAAGCTTCCTGGGAACCGACATTTTCCCTCAATCCTCCCCTCCAGTTCCATTTAAATTTTCCTAATTTACTGCAACCTGAGTTTTCACTAGTGAAAGAAATACTTTAAAATCTGGAGCCCTTGAGAGTGCAGACTTTTTGTCTAGTCTGTCCTAATACCTTTTTTCTTTTGTCAAAACTCCTTTGCCAAATTTGAAGGTATTTCTAAAAATTTTCCGTAAAATAGCATTTTATGCGATGTAGATAACTACTCCAGTTTGAAGCATATTCATCTGGCATTGCGGAGCTTATTCCACTATTCCACTGGGATGCAGATGGTGGGTGGCTAGTCTTGCTAATGAGATTTGATTTAGAATTGGAAACAAAGGAGATGAGTAATTATGCATGCGGTAATGAGCCTGTGTATTTAAAAAAAAAATTAAACGTTTTAAAGAGGGAATAATGTTGGCAGACAATGGTTCACAACTTCGAAGACTTTCACATCAACGGCAGATAAAGAATGGGATCAACTGACCGCTAGAGTTTCATGTTTTCTATGACTTTTGTCAGTTAATTATGGAGACTTTAATTCTGTAGAGTAGCATCAAAATTTTTCCATGAATTTTAACTGTGGTGAAAAAATCCCATGTTCTCAAATCGTTTCCTTCTAGTTTAATTTTATGATGTCATGTCAATCAATGTGTATAATAGTTTTTTCAAGATGCAACATTCGTGATGTTATAATTCCCAAGCTCCGTTCCCCAAAACCCCCTTCCTCCTGAGCTGTGCTGTGTGCATCATAGGGTTTTTTTCCTGAGCTTCGCAATAAATTTACTTATATTTACTTATTTAATTTATAAACTTTAAAGGCGACTAGGCAACCCAAAGAGTAAAAAAGTTGTGACTACCTTCCTATTTTTTTTTCTTGGAAAAAACTATAAAACCTATAGGCTTGTTGTTTGCACAAAGCTTACACATAAAGAGACAAAAGGATTTTTTTTTTCAACAAATCCATTTTTTTTTTGAATCTGTGATACGAGAGCCCTACCAAAATATTAAATCAATTTAAAGGGTTGGTAGAGATGGTAGATATATATAAGAAATCGTAGAGTGAGAGAATTTTCTCTACTAAAAATTCTACAGTAGAGTTTCTGTAGAACTCTACAACAGGATTTACTCTTAGCTTAGCCAAAATAATAAAAAACAGAAATCATATATACCTATCACCTTGATAGAAATGAAAGATCACCAGTTTCGTCAATATTGAGAATCGGAAACAGGAGAAAGTAAGTAAATTTTATTTATGACTGCTCAATGTTCAAAATATTTGTTTTTTTTTAGATTTATGCTTTTGTTTTGTTGTGGTACAAAGTTGACACAGAATTATCCGGTGAAGTGTTGTTTTCTGGACCTATGTCTCTTGCTTTGTTTTGGTGTTTCAACTATTGCCTAAAACTGTTTTCTGATAATTTGAAAATTGAGGATATACACGTAAGTCGGTTAGTCTCAATTCTATCTGGGGATTCGTTCACGATTTATTTCTTGTTTCTAAGGACAATCCCTCCTTTCAGTGGCAGTGTACGTAAGTCGGCAAGAACAAAAGACAAAAGCCCCCAGTCTGAGAATTATCCGAAATTTCTCCATAAAACGCCATTCACTTTAACTGAAACCTTTAAAATCTGGCCAAATTTGGTAGAAATTGAACAGCCATCAAAGACAAAGTTCCCTTAACATCAAAATTCAATTAGTGGAAGTCGTCGTTGCCGTCTTTAGCTTGCATGCTATTTTCTCATGGTGATGTCATAAGGTCGATAAGGCCTTTTCTTTCCATTCAGTCGTGAAAAAACTTTAATGTTTGCCCTTTACTGCTTTCCCGATTTCAGGAAAGCGCACACATGAAAGAAGGCACACATTATGTACACATATGACAGTCTTCATCTTCAAACACCAGTCGTTGGCAAATGACAGCTTCAGCGCTTTAATTAGTAGGGATCTGGTTTAATTAGCTTTCCGGATAGAAACTTGCTCAGCAAGGATGGAATGGGTGGGAGAGCATAGAACCGACGTAGGAAATGCCAGCACATGGAATGTACTCAACTAAGTCGCATGTCAAGTTTAGCTAAGCGCTAACGAATAGTGGGTATCCAGAATTATAAACGGAAGACCGAAACAAACAAACGAATGAAGTGGAGGTGTGGTTCTCCCTAAATTTTAAGGAAATTCCCCGGGGAAAAGAAACACACCATTTGAGTATATTCTTAAAGTCATATATGTGTCGTATTAATAGTGCGGGTTTCGTCTACTAAACCAAATTCTCCTGAAACTTTTCAAGGTAATGCTTTATTTTTTATATGTGATGCAGTTTAATGGTAACGAATATCCTTTTGGAGATTTTAACTCAACTATACTACAATATCTTAACATTAATATAAACAAACAAATTATAATTTATTCCACAAAATCTCACCTAGCAGTGTTTTTTACAGCACAGCTCAGACGGAAGGGAATTTTAGGGAAGAGAAGACTGAGAAATTTTAACCTGACAAATGTTGCAAATAAGCCACAACATCGACCAAGCAATAACAGAAAGACTAGTCAGCTCCTTAGGCAGACGGTGAACGCTTTTTCTCTACTTTTGGCCCAGCGATGCCTCGCCTGAGAGCTGTAGACTGTGAGGTATTTATTGCTTGCAGTACAGAGTGAGGAAGACGGAAGATCTCAGGCGAGGCATCGATGGGCAAAAATTCGTGAAAAAGCGTTCACTGCTGTTTGCCTTAGGACTTAGGAGCTGAACAGACTTTCTATTATTATTTGTTATGATTCGCAAGTACAATTCTCGTCAGTTGATTTGCTCAAGTAGCTCTGCCGCCGGTGTACATTGAGATTTCAGAAAGATCTAATATTTTTGCAATTCTGAAGAATTATGCTGCAAAAAGTTGGGAGTGTACAAAAAAATAGCTATATTACAACTTTGCTTAAGGTGTTGGTATTAGTAGGTGTTATGTGTGTTAAAGGTTCTAAATTTATGATTTCTAAGGGTGGTCCCCACAAAACTCAGGTCCTAAAGAAGTTGAGGAAGTATAGCATTCAGAGATGGCAACTGTGTGTCGACGAGAAGTTATTATCACTTTCGGCAGGTCAATCTTTGGCAAGAAAGACTGGTTTAACTCTATTAGTCAATATGCTTTTAGGTTTTCCTTTAATACCAACGATGTAAAGTTATTTCTTTCTTTCGACATGTTTAAATAGTTGTGATAACGATAGCTTGATGCCGTCACTTGGTGCGAAAACATGTGTTGACGAAAGATGGTCCTTGTGCATGAAGATTGGTTTTGATGAAGTAAGATGGGTAAAATGGGTAAGAAGCAATATAAAAGGCAGTACGAATCGTACTTCATTCACACATTTAAGAATTTTGCACTCCAGGCATATAACATAAAGAAGTCAATGCTCATCCCCAAGCGAGAATTTTATTAATGTCGTCGTTGAGTGATCCAACCATGAGTGCTCTGTTGGCAAAATTCTTGCACATGTGTCATATTTTGGATGCATTTTAGGGTGTCTTTTTGGTTTTCTTTCATACTTTCCTTTAAACTTTCTTAGATCAAACTTTCTTAGGCTTAGACTCTTCACACATGTCTCACTAAAGTATTAATTACTAAAATATAGTGGCTCACAATCACAAAATAATTTATTGCATTTGTATACAATATACTTACAGGACATATATATTTCTTGACAAATGTTGCAATATGGACCTCATGAACTATGAACCATAGTAGAAAACTTAAATAATACTCTCACCTATGCATTCAAGACTTTAACATTGATGTTCCCTGAAATGTTAGAAATTTATCTGGGAGCGGGTGGAAAAAGAAGAAAATGGCGCAAAAAGATAATTGATTGAAATGTATTATATTCCCAGGCGATTTGTCACATTGAAGATTTGCCTGATCCTAGCAAAGTGCCCACGGTGAACGGTGCTGTCACAAAGGACCTTATTGATCTATGTAGGGTTGTTCAGCAGCTTTTCCTGGTGACTACCGCTCTACAATAACCCAGTTATTTACATAATAAACGCGCATGCTATCTTGGGTGGAGTATTTGATAAAAGCTGCACCTCAGGAATTAGCGAAAATCACCTAAAATATTAAATATGATTATTTCTTTCATCTACTCTCAGTTCCGCATAATACAAAGCCAACAGTCAGAAAATGTATCTGAAATCAATCAAAGAGGAAAAATGGAGACTTTTTCAAAATTGACTGAAATTGACGTTGATTGATTGATTGAGAAAATGTGGAAAGTATTAGAAATTTGAAAATGTTTTTGTTACTGGCAAATTAATTTAAAGTAAAAAAACAAAAGTATTGGTTACAAAAAACGAGTCCCCAGTTTATGTTACAAACCCCAGCAACACTAGAGCTTCAGATTGAAATAATTGAAGATATTCAGATAAAAGTCAAACAGGAATGAGGTTTTTACATTTCAAAACAATAACTGAAATTTTAGATTTCGTAAATAAAACACCAATTTCGTATAGAAAACTGGTCAATGAAGTGACTTGTAGTCCTTGTAGTCCTGCATGAAACCACATCACCATTATAACTAATGTAAATAGATTGAACTCCTAACGTTTTGATATGATGGACTGAGAGTCAATTTCTGTTTGGGACGTGTACTCGTTTCACGTAAAAACAAATAAAAACATTTAACTATTTGGAACATGATATAAAGTACTAAAATCGTTGAGGCTTTTTTCTTACTGCTTAATGGGTTGACCTTCCGTGGAACATATAAAATTTTATGGTACGCAAAGGATAGACACATAAAACAATATATCTACTTTGTGCCTTATGTTTAATTAAAAAAGTTAGTTCAGGAATGCAGGGTGTTTGACGGGAACGCCGGTGGCCAAGTTAGCTGAAGCGCACGTCTGCAGATTTTCTCCTCTGCTGGCGTGGGATCAAACCCAGCACAGGGCGCGGCGATATATCTGAGTACCAGTAGTTGAGGCAATTTCTACTGACGAGAATTGTACTTGCGAAACCTCTGGGATGTTGCACAGTAATTTCATGCCAATAAAATTATGGCTCACTTGCAACATTTCCCAATCTTTCTCTTCCCTAATTTCTCTCCGCGTTAGCTGTGCTGTGTCCCAAAAATTGGGACACATTCGATGGCTAGGAAACTTTGTCAATTCATATATGCAAACATTTCCAAATCTTTGTACAATATTCTCTGCACAGCATCAGGACATAGACCAAATTCGAAAAAGAGGGGTCACAGAATTAACCCTTGCAAAACTCCTGGCGCCAATTCTGTACGATCGTAAAACGCATTAAATACCTTAAATAAAGCGATCAAGATCAACATCATCCTCAATATTGTACTTGCCGGACATAATAATGTAAAACTAAATTTAGAAAATTATAGAAAAGCTAGGAAAACTTTGGGAATAATATTAATAAAGAAAAATGTGAATGAATACGAAACCAAATCAGTGTAAGGACGGGTCAAGTAAAGCATTGTGTCGATCCATAAATAGGCTACTATAGTGGCAGGTTCCACGAACTTAAGCGGAACACCAAAAAAGATATTGAAACAACGGAGGTACTTTTAAGACTGAATTCATTCCTGATAGAACCAGCTTATAATTCTGAGTTGCCAATTTCAGTAAACAATCCAATTACGGAGGAACAGTCTGGATTCCATGAAGGACATCCCTGTGAAACAGCCATTGTTGGTGTGGAAGGGATTTAGAGATAGGAAAAAATGGAGTATGGAGAGTATGATATCAGACGAAAGGAGCGTAAGTTGTTTAATCACACCTGTCCAATGGCACACAGCGCGCCTTTGTCAATGGGATATTTTCAGATCCATATGCAGTTGACTTGGGCGTTCCCAATGAGGTCGTCAAAATTGTAGGATATTGCATAGATGCTCTTTTAGCTGACGATACCTTCCTATACATAACAGAAAATATTCTGCAAAAATTAGAAGTTAATATGAACCACAATCTGGAGAAACTCTGCAAATGGCTAAAATTAAATAGCCTCAATCGTGGCTCATACTAAACACAATATGTGTACGAGTCTAGTGCCATATCTTAGAGAACACCAGTGACTTTTAAATGAGTGCTTATTCACTCTACTAATCCTCTTCGTTTAGGAGCTACGAATTTTCAAAGTCGAAATTTTGGAATTTTTTTTACCCTTTTTTCTCATAAATTCGCAAATTTCTCGAAAAAAGCTGTAATTAATATGCACTTTTCTTGCATATTTTGGAGTCTAGCAATTAAAAAGGGACGTATCATTACCTATTTCATTACTAGATCTACAAAATAAAATTTCCCTTTGGGTATCTAAAATTATTTTCAGTTCCATTTTAAAGCGACTTTTAAGTGAACAGTGTAACCAGCAATTTTTTAAAACCAGTTCAACTTCCTTTTTCGCTAACTTGAGGGAAATTAGTGTTGATTGGACGAAAATGTTATTTTCTACAAAAACTTGTCTGATTCGGATGAACTTCTAACCATCATAATGGTTTACCACTTAGCATGTGAACATAAATTTTAGCATCGTTCGCTTAAAGAGTGCTGCAGGGTAATTCTTCGCATCCCTTAAATTCCTCTCCTCGCATATCGATTTTTTGTTTTCACTTTCCACTCACGGGGCTGCTTAGTAAATCACAGGAGTATTTTGAGGTTTTGCTCTCATTAATTCCATATAATGACTTCTAAGAATTTAAGTATTTATACAATCCCCAATTGTAAGATACTTTCTTTTTAGCTCAGTTACAATGATCGCCACCCTTCAATATTATTCAAAGTACGCAATTTGCTACGTATTTCGTTGTGGTACTCTTTCTCATTTTCTTTTATCAGATTTTGGTACCTGTTGTTTTCGTACAAGTACGTTTTCTGCAGTTTCATTATTTGTACTCTTGGGTAGCCTCAAAATTTTGCAAACTACTTGAGTTGTAGTTCCAATCGAAGTGCTTTCCCTTCTCCTCTGAATTCAAGTTGTACGAGCGTTCGTAATCTTTTTCGCAACCAATTTACAATGTTCATCTAAATGCATTTCTGTATTTTCTCTTCTAGCATAGATCTTTACATATATTCACCCTTGGCTAGCATCTTCCAAAAAATTCCTGGTAATTATGCTATATTTTCTGTTCTCTCCTCCATTTTTCCTGATTTCATGTGGTTCGTCATCGGAATTTCTTAAATATCTGTATTTTAGTTTTACGATTTGGACCTTTTTTACGCGGAGAATGCATACCGCATGAAAAAACTGTGCAAAAGAACCACGTAAAAGCAAGGAATCACATAAAAAAACCTCGTTAAAGCAAGAAATCACGTGAAAAACCATCTAAAGGCCAGTAATGCGCGTAAAAAAAGACCGCGTAAGCGTAAATTACATGGAAACAGGTGTCCTTTAGTTTTACCTTTAAGAATTTTCGATAGCGTACTATTAGTACTGGTACATATATAACTGGTAACCGCGTTAAGTAGGAAGAGTAACAGAAAACAAACCGCATAAAAATAATCGTGTAAAAGTAAGGAATTGCGCGAAAATCGCGTAAAAGCAAACCGTGTCTAAAAGAAACGCGCAATTACTCTGATTTGATATATCCAACAATAAAGTTGTACAGGCAAATAGCTCCTTAAGGGATATAAAATGTAAAATGGATATATGCATCATTTTAGGCTGCACCAAAAGCAACAAAAGGAAAGTAATCTTTAGTGTCAGCAAGTTCAACCTATTTTGCATTATTTCTTAATTATTTTCCTTAATATCGGCAACTCAATGAACACAATAATCCGAAAATATCCTTCAATACTTCTATAAATTTTTGTTTCACACTCCTGAATTCCAGGTCTGCTATATTAAAAGACATTTGCTTTTTGTGTTCAATTTTCCGGTAGATTTTCACATCCTATAATCTTCCATCCTCCTGAACTGTTACCATTGCTCAGGTGGTATTTTGTCGGTTGTCGCACCCATGTCCTGATTCATTATACCCTTTAAAGTTCTCCAAACAATTATCGTCGTTACATATTAAACGACTTTCCTTTATCACCAATTTCTTTTTCTCCAGTATTATGAAGTCCTGCAGGATTTTTACGAGGGCAATGTAAATATAAATGAGACTTTCTATTTTGTGTAAACACAAATTAATGCTCTCTGTTGTGTTTACACTAAGTGAAGGGCGGAAGTGTATGGACTTGCCTTACACAGTTGGTTGTGCCAATATTATTACAACATTCGAATAAATACCCAGTAGAGAATTGAGCATGAAGAATATGGTATTGAAGAATAATAGAAGTCGCCAGCATCAATGAAATGGTAACGCAAAGGGTAAGATAATAAAGGCTAATGCGGATAGTATCGTTTCATAGAAATTTGCGTTTTCTTATCTTAATTATGAGCAAAAGCTCTCGGATGCTTAGCAGAACAAAAACGCAAAATGGAATGGTAGAAAGATTGAATAGCTAACTTAAACCTTACTTTTAACATTACATTTGCTCCAATGAATCAATAAAGGAATAATATAGAAAAGAGTAATTTATGAATTTCCAATGACATCCCTGTGTTAAAATTCATTAGTGTGAAATCAATATGAGGGGCCCAAATTACCACTTAAGTTACCACTTTATTAAAAAGCACCTTCACTTCACGAAAAACTTTGGAGAAATGAATACGATAGTTCAGAAAACCCCCAAACCAATCCAAATCGGGGAAGTCCCTAACTTTATGACAAAAGCTAGAATTAACTGCAGTTAATCATGATTAATGTACACCTTCCAGAAAGCTTACCTGAGATCAACTTGGAAGGAATCCATGCTTTTTCCATAACTGGATTAATGTTCACCTTCCTCCAAGCTTCTCCGAGGTCAACTTGGAAGCACTTCATGCTTTTTGCACTTATTTGGCCTTTTTTCCATTAAGTTTACTAGCTTCCAAGAACCTTCCTTGGGAAGGTCTGACCAAATTTCCCACTGGGATGCCATTGCACAACGCGTTGCAATATTGTTTCCTGCGAATGAGGAAACAGGAAATGCGTCGAAATTTTCCACAGATTGCGTAGAATCTTTTTTAACCTGCCAATGATAGTTTTAGTAGTAGGCCCTAGTGTAGCCATGATTGATGGGCAGAAATGTTGGCAGTCTCATACCATCACTGATAAAGAGCTTGGTTATTGCACAATTACTAACCTTGAATGCAGTACACTACTGTACTGCAAGGAGTTAATGGAAACAAAAGTGACTCTCGCCTGTTGCTCAAAATGTTCTGATGTTCCAACGCATAGTGTTTGTTCTCAAGACAATGCTTGTTTCATCTTCCACTCACAGGTTCCTAAAAATTCACCATTTTATGAAAATGGAATGCGTAGGGTCCAACGTGCACGCACCCTACGATGAGGGAGATGAGAGGTATAAAAACAAATATACAATTTTATGGAGTCCTGCATGTCGGCGCATGGCAGGTCGATTGTTTGTTAACTGTTTATCTCTCTGGTCGCTGTTGAAATCCAGTCTCTAGTTACTGTTCTAGGCGGCTATTCATATCCTTTGCAGTCTGATTGCACGTACTGCAACCTTCCTAGAAGTTCTGATGTTGAGTTTTATACTTTTTGTGAAAAGAACTATTATTGTATTTTGCGGTTTGATCCGTAGGCCTGCAGGACTTAAGTCGTTTTGCATGTGATCAGATATCTTGTTATTTTTCTTTACAGGAACATCCATATTGTCTGCGTAACTTTGGTTATTAAATGCAGCTTCGGACAACTCTTGATGAAGCTCATTGGCAACCAACACAATCTTCGGAGGACATCTCTTCGGGGCCAGCTATTAGTGGCCGTTGTAGTGATTGTTTCAATTCTCATGTTAGCTGATATCCTTCAGCTGGGCACTCATAACTCCATTGGGACCTCTATGCCCCTCTTTTCCATTCTTTTTCCATCGCATGGAAGGAAGGCGCGGAGGGTGGTTTCTTTTTCGACTACTGCTTTTTCTAATTTGACCACTAAACGGTGTAGAGCTGTTATAGTGAACTTTCCTCCCTGATAGGCACATTGTTATGGCTGTAGACGTATTTCATTAAGTACTCCATTTCCGATGTAATGGTGTTATTATCTTCTCTATAGTTTTCAGTATGAAGAGGGATATGCTTATCGGGCAATATGCCTTCGGTTGGGCAGTGGGTCACCTTCCACCTTTTGGTATAAATATCACCCTCACATCTCTTCACGCCTCAAGGGCTACGTAATTATCATAGCCCTTATTGTTTTAAGCAATTCCTTCAATTCGGTAAATCACTGTAAAATCAAGATTTAATTCCTCTTCTTTAGCTATAAAATAGGTAGGAAAGCAGTGTCCAATCGGAACAAAGTAGTGAAAATAAGAGACTCATTTTCTGGTCCAAACTTACTAAATTACGGCATCCTACAGGATTTCATTTATGGGTTCGTTTTATTGGACGATATGCAGATATATCTGAGTCGACCTATTGAATTAAGCGTTTGTATCTCTCGTCGTTGATTATAATGATGTTGTGCGTCACATTTGCAAGATTCCCCTTTTTCGGTTTAAAAATGGAAATTTATGGAAATTTATCTCGTTCATCGTGAACTTATTTTGTACACAGATTGATGACTAGAAATGATCCAGGTCATTTATACGAAAATCCTCAGTTCTTCCCCTCGACAAAATACTAGCGGTATGGCGAATGTTTTTATTTTATGCAGACTATTCGCAAATGGAAATCCTCTTCCAACTAATTTTCAACGAACAGATTTTTGTGGGGTTTCTTCCTCCTTACCTACTTTTTTATCCTTCCTTATACTTTTATCTTTTTCTTTTCTTTCTATTACTACTGATTGGGTTGTTTTAATTAATTATTTTATTTCAGTATTAATTTTTATTTTTAAATACTTTGAAGTTTAATTATCCAATATTTTTATAATTTTTGTTACAGTAGTTTTCGATATGCTTCTGGAACCGCTGGAACCCAATTCAGATAAGTTCTTGTCCATGCAGCCAAATTTCTTATAAAGCATCGCTGCTGATATGTTGCAGATAAATTCACGTTCAAAAATACAATGAATTCTTAGCGGTTGCCTTTTTTCCTTTCTATGCGACTACCCGTTGAACTTGCCCCCTTTTCCTTCTCTGCTTTTTACTGGAATATCCTGCAGAGATGTGGTTTTGAACAGTCGACTCCTCTGAATTTGTTTCTGTCAAAAAATGGCAAGAATCCAAGCGGAAACATGAAATCCAGCAGGTTAGATCCTACCGCTGAAATAAACTTCCTAAAATCAAATAATCGGATGAAAATTAGGTTTGGAATAGGCTCTTCCTCTCCCGCTTATTTGTTATCCTTAAGTGCCCACCAGCTATTTGAGATATTTGAATAAAATGTCGAGATTTACATCTAGAAAAAGTGCATACAGACTTGTCCCACTTATCGCCCAACCACGGTAAATGCGGGCTGTGCAGCATGCAGAAATTGTGCTAAGTAACAGAATCTATTCTTGTACGCTTGTTCTGCAAAGAAAGGAACTGTAACTCGGCACGGGAGGCTTCCATTATGTATACGTACAGTAATATCCACAGCCGGAGCATATAGTCTGCAAAACAATGTACAGCCTGCATGAGTTTTTCATTGTTCTTTGGATTTACTTGAAAGCAGAGCTGAAGGGGCGGCAATATAAAAATGACAAGGGGTGATGACAATTTGCAGGCATTCTCCAACAACCATTTGAAGGCTTAAGCCTAGTTCCTGTCTAAAAACAGAAAGATGTCGTCTCCAGAATATGTGCACAACAACAAAGCTGAAATTTCGAGATGAAATGTTGAAGTCTTCATGCGACTTGTGATGAATTAGAAAATCCACCGTGGGAACGAGGACGAGGAAGATTGATAGGGGCATCTGCATAAGTTATGGCCTACGCTTTTCTGGATGTTCGATTATTTGCCTTGCTGATTAGTACTAATAGCGAGTTGTGCTCTGGTTGAGTGACCAGCGTAATCCGCTTGTGTTCCAGTTAACGTTCTCAACGACGCGTGGTAACCTATTTGAACTTCGTGAGTCGGGTTCACGACGGTCGACAGTCGCCGCCGTGCGAGAACGCTTTCGGTTGCACTTGTAGTTCTTCAACCATGCTGCAGTGATTTGTATCTAATCTTGCGTCTTCGCCAGGTATTTGTTCTTGTTTCCGTTGGATTGTTTTCTGCCATTTGCTATTCAGAGAAAGACCGGGCTTCTTGCTTTGACTGTTGTTCTTAGTCCCCAGGTGAACTGACACCAACTAGCGAGATGTTTCTTACGGAAGTGATCTAAGGTGAATGCCATTGAATTATTCCTCTATGTCTCCCCCTTCAAGTAATTGCTCTTGAGGCTATTGTCTCGGAGATGCAGAGGACTTTCACGGCATTTCATTATTCAATTCAAAAGGTCAATAAAAGCGGCAGAACAGGGGCATGGAGTGTGTGTAAAAAGCTGTATGCAAGTGATTCTTTCCCAAACCATGGAAAAATCACCGTAAAATTATCCAAACCTAAGAGGGGAGCAAAGCAAGGTGGCTAAATTACTTTCGCAACTCTCACGAACAACCCAGAGTAATTTTACTACAAATAATGTCCTTATTGGAAAGCTGTTCTTAGGAGCAAGTTTGCGCAGTTTTTAAACATTTTATTGGGATTGGTGTAGAAAACTAAGAGAAATTTGTATGTACTTCATATTCAAGGAAACAGGATTATGTCGAAATTTTTATTGGGTCGTCAGATTTGTGGACTTTTTTCGAGAAAACAGTGATCACTTTCATTCGAAAAACATGCCTAAGCCATGTCAGCCTACCTCACCCCTACAGGGTGTTTGGTAAATAAGTAGGATGGAGTATGCCAATAAATTTCTTGGAATGTCCTGATCAGACTTTTGTTCTAGACTCCGCCCCCGTCTTCCGTCTCTAAAATCATCCCTTCCCCAAATTTATGTTTCGATTTGCAAAGGGAGTGTAGTCACTTAAGTGCTCATAAGTCCTTTCAAGGGTATCAAACGAACAAAGCTGAGCATCTGTACAAAAGAAGACATTTCATTCTTTCTAGTAATATCCAAAGTATTATGTTTTATGCACAAGTGCTTGATTTATCGAGCCTTAAAGTTGGATTTTTGAAAAAATCTTCATAAAACTTTTGCCATATTATCCTTAGTCCTGTAAAATTTGTACACCAAGGACGTAATTTTGTTCATTTAAAAGGTTCCGCAGCTCATTTTCTTCAGCGACGTTTTGCCTCCCTTAGACGTCATCAGCGGCAAGACTAAACATGTTAAGGGTGAGCTAAGATCTTGGACATTGATAAATACTAACAACTTCGAAATGATTGGTTCCTTGGTTTTTGAATTGTGCAATTACTCATTTCTAATAATTCTTTACCCCCTCATTGTCGATAGCTTAGTATCCGTGTTCTTTTCAAACCCAGACAGTGAAAATGCAGTTTCAGCATTGCATTTCGAAAGCTTAATTTCCCTTTGATGCACACAGCACAGCTTGGCGGAGGGAAATATTATGGGAAGAGAAGATGGGAAATTTTAACCTGATAAATGTTGCAAGTAAGCCACAATTTTGGCATGAAATTTTTACTGTGCAATATCTCAATGGCTTCGTAAGTACAGTTTTCGTTGGTAGAATTGCCTCAATCACCGATACGTAGGTAAATCACCATGCCTTTCGCAAGAGTCGAAACCATACCAACAGTCTGGTTTGCGTAGTTGGTTTGGTTGGCGTAGTGTTAAAAGAGCTTGCTTACAACGCAGGTGGGTGTTAGTTTCAAATCCGGAATAGATCGGCTTTGAAGCAAAGTTGAATTTTTTCGATTTGAAAATTAAATCTGGGCTACATGCGGAAACCTGACTTGGGCCAAAAGTGTTAACCTAATAGGGCCTGGACTCACAACAGCATTACATTTCGGATCTGTAACAGATCAGGCTGCCTGCCCCATCAGGACCTTAATAGAAATGGAGTAAGCCAAGCCCTAACTTATTTCTGCTGGGGTATGGTATCAGTACATCTTCTGCATAAAATGTGAACCTTCACATCCTCCACGACACCTAGGAGATTATTTATAAAGATACTGAATAAAAGAAAATCTTGAGGAACTCTACATATGAGTGGAAGAACCCCTGACAAACGATCGTCGAATTTATAGTTGACAATTTAAAAAGCATAATATTGTAGGTTACATTATCAAACGCCTACAAAAATGCAGTAATACTAGAATACCTACATTTCTCCTATCGAGACTTAAACGAAGATTGTGTGAGATTCTACAGGGTGTGTCTGCCACTATCACTACAAGCAAACCAGTCCTCCTTTATTCAAAACAACTTTAAATTTATAAAAGTAATTTTTCAAAAAATTTCCTCTCACTAGTTCTAAGGCAATGAGTTAGTTCATCAGTTAATCTTGACACCAGGTAAATCTTCCAATCCAACCTGCATTTTTCCTGCGCACAACACATGTGTCCTTCCACTGTCTTGAGTATTAAGATCTAAACTTTAAGGTAAAATACATTTGCGTCTATTAAAAACAAAACTGACCCTTTTCTGTTTAGGTAAGACCTCATGTTTTCAAGCTTTACAAAACTCTTCCATACAGGGTGTTTAGTACCAAGGTCTCTTTCGGCATACCACGTGATTCCTTGAGTTAAGTTGATCGAGAAGTTGTTCCACATATTCCAATGAGATGCAAATGGACTATTTTGAAATTTATAATGCCATCTGCACTGGATTTAATCTATCCTTTAAGAACAGGGAGCGGGACGATATTCTCAGATTTCAAAAGATCGAAACACTAAAATCTCGAATGAATTTAAAAAGCCGAAGAGCAATAGTTTATATTACAAAACACCGAATTATCTTTTAAAAAAATAAAGGAGAATCCCGAAAATTTTAACGAAATCTGCAGACACATTACTTCGGACTAACAAAATTCCGGAAAATCAAGCAATTTTTTTAAAATCTGCAATTCTAAAAAGGAAGAAGAAATCTGAAGAATTTAAAACCTCCAGGATCAAAACACTGCCTCTTACAAAAAATGAAAGTCGGTTGGCTAAAACTGAAAAGTGTCAAGTCGAAATTTTGGCATTTTAAATTGAGATCTCGTACCTAAGCACCGACTTTCGAGAAACGTAAGGGAAGAATTTCTTTAACATCCGCGGCGTTCTTGGGCATTTGAGATTGTAATTTTGTAATTCAATATTTCCTCATATTTCCAGGTATTCTTTTTTCTCTTTTTTAACTTTTATTCACGTCATAAGAACTGTAGATAAAAAACTATTTGTTTCTGACCACTACTACTACAAATTAAAAGGCTATGTCTAATTAATTTAAATACTACAAAGTATTCTGCTACTTCCAAAACTGCAAGCTGATAGTTAATTAGAATTAACACGAACTTAGTCAAAATACCGGAGCGACGTAAATAAGGTCCAATATAAATTGGAGCACATTATGTGGAGCAATTCAATAGTAGTTGGAATGAATGTGTACTTTGAAGCATTTCCACAGTGGAGTGCCAACGCTCTAGACTAGGCTGTAAAGAGTATGCACACAGTTCAGCGGCCAAATTGAATTAAATTGATTGGACGTCTGCGTGCGACGCTACATGCACTTCATTTTAAGAGATCTCACTCGCCCGACTGCAGCAAAAAATATCTTTACAGACTACATGCATACGTATATAGCTCCAATCAAAAGTATCTGACGGTGTTTTATTGGAAATGATTAAGAAAACATTTGAACTATCACATCCAATATGTCGGAGAAGTTTATGCAACACAACTTTTTTTTTTAAAATTCAGCAATAAACTCAGGAACATTTCTTTGAAATATGATAAAAACAAAAATCAATTGCTCCCTTAAAAAAGCTTATTGGACCCTTTAAGTCTTTTTTAACTTTTTGTACAGATAAGATGTCACCGTTTTAAATGCAGTGCACTTGGAAGAATTAGGTACCTAAAACGGAAGCGGAGTTTGAAGAAATATTCCGTAAAAAAATTCATTAAAATCTAACCTGATAACCCGCGAAATAAATCTGATAAATTTTGAGAGCCTATCGTCATTTCGTTGCTGAATGTAAAGGCGTTGGACAAGTTAAGAGATGGTCAGGTGTGACGCACGCGAGGAGCAAGGAGGTAAGAACCATTTACCCATCTCCCCATTGAACGTTCACATAATTCGAAGGAATGTGTTAAGATTGGGCTCCCCGACAAACATGCAAGGCATGTAAGTATTAAAAAGGTTAAGCCAATTAATAGGACAAAAGAAGCAATTAGCAAATTAGTACAGAAGCAAACGTGAAACACACCAAGAACCTAAATGATAGGGGAAAAATGAGATTTTAGTACATGATTAGAGGCACCCAAAACAAAAAGCTCCATAACACAACTGACAGCTACGCTACCGCCGACTCAATATTAGAGCTCAGTAATTGGTGGATAAAAATAATGTCAGCAATCTGCGTCGCTTTTCCAACACAAATAGATGCCTCAATACGGCTAATGTGGACAGCATAGAGAGGGTTTCAGACCTGAGATGCATATTCAAGCAGAGGTCTCACGAAGTTATATAAAGTTAGTGAAAGTTAAAGGTCAGAAAACTCTTTGGATCACAGCTTAACAAAACCCAGCGTGGAGTTGCTTCTACAGAGAGTATGGTTAATATGAGAGGTAAAATCCAATTTCGAGTCCAAAATGACGCCCAAATCTATAGCAGACCGCACGCGTGGGATACTATTGCCGGATAAAGTGTAGTCAAACACAAAGGGAACGACATAACCTCACACTTATTTATGTTGAGCTCCAAATCATTCCGACAACACCAATCGCAAAAGAGTTTAAGTCTATCTGAAAAGAAGCGCAGTCACTAATATCGCTTATAAGTCAATAGGTTCTCATATCTGGAGTGTCTCAAGAGACCTACAATGTCATCAATAGACATGATGAATATAAAAGGGTATGACTCTCGAGCGGAAACCACGGAAAAGCACCTGATAAGTCCTCTCGGACAAGTAGGAGTGAATCCATTTCAAAAACATAGATGGCAACCCAAGTTTCCGTAATTTCAGCATAATAACAAAATGAGAAAGTTTGTCAAAAGACTCACTGAAATCTATGTAAATGCAATCTATGGCAATGCATGGATCGGACGGAGATGAATTCATCCCTAACGATGGAATACGTACAAAAAAGTTTTAACTTTGGTTCTCTTGAACCTCAAAAAAAATAATAATATAAAGTCTATAAGGAATAACAACTTTCTTTTTGTAACAAAACTTTATTATCACTGTTGGGTTAACACTTTCTTTTCTAGCAATCACTTTATCAACTTATTATTGTTGGCTTAACACAGGGAACCGAAACAAAAGCTTTTTATAAATCTAA